>OY757191.1:53774696-53877196 GCA_963583895.1 Melanophora roralis
AATATTTGGACCTGGGGTGTCTCATCAATATAAAGATTTACTTTAACTAGATCCAAGAAAACTGAGACCTTTAGAAGCTAGAAATGAAGCAAACAGAAAAAATCAATCAAAAGTTCTAAATTGTTCATTGTTTTTTGAAATTTTGGAACCTTAACCAATTAAAAAAAAATTAACTGTTTACGGATAGACAAATTGTTCAAGCTGCGTTTCATGGACCTTTAAAAGTTTGAATGTTTTATTAATACATTTTCTAAGTTTTAAATGACGGAATATTAGAGCTATACATTGTAACTTTCTTGTTATATTTTGTATGCAAAAAAGTTATAACGGAACTCAAATTACGTTCACCTAATCTTGAAAAAATTAACATATATTTTTGGCACTATTTTTGTAAATATTGAACCCTAAGGGATAAAAGAGGATAAATTTTATATTTTTGTAACTTTAAAGTACTCTTTTGAATTTTAAAAATTTTGGGTACAGAAATATAATAAAGTGGACATTACTGAATATAACATCTGTGCCCTTTTGCAGTACTTTAACTAAATTTTTTGTACTGTAAGACTACAACTATAAAACTAACTACTTTTGATCCATATTTGGGTCGAAACTGAATAAAATGATCAAAAGAAACCTCTTTCATATTCCTTCGATGCATTTTTGTACTTTTAGGATTATGGTTTTGGGAATATAAATTTAAGGTCTAATAACCTCAAATGAGGCAAGAAGTCAACCAACCAAGGCTTTGAGATTTAAATTTTTTAATATAAAACTATAAAATGTAAGCAAAATGTAGTTTTTTATACTTTTGGCAGATTTTCGCATATTTAAAAAAAAAATTAGACATTCTCATACTAGGTACCTTTTCGCAGTTACTTCCTAGTTTTAAAAACAACAACAACTGGTTTCTGAAGTTAAGGTTTAATTGCTACTAGTGTACTTATTTTTTAAATTTTAAATTTAAAAATACCTTTTTACTTATATAAACAGGAAGCATTTTTTATACAATATTAACACCTAAACAGTTTTTCCGACAAAAATGCTTGACAGCCTCCATTTAAAAAGAATCTTGAGTTTACTTAAAAACCACGTTGTATATTTTTTAAAATTAAGTATATTTTTACATTTTCTATCCCTTAACAATTTCAAATAAATAAACTACATACTTTTACAAATTCTTTAGCTCTTAGCTACTTTTTCATTAAAATTTTTCTTACACATGACTGAGCATATACAAAACATATTTAAATACTTTTTTGCCTTGAATAAAATTGTGTTTTTGTTTCAAATTATTTTTTAAATTAACTTGGTATTTTTCATTTAGTCACTTTTCATATTTTGAACTTAAGCTTTGCTTGTTGCACCAAGTACGTATGAGTAACATTTGAAATCATGTCATTAATCATACGCACCATGTTACTGCAAAACATAAAATACCTGTGTTAATGATTTTTAAAGTGCGTATTTTTAAAAATGAAAACCTCTTTATTTTCTTTTAAACAGTTTTCCTTGGAAGTAAATAATTTTTATTTATAATATTTAAATGTGAACAAATTATCTCAACGTCAACGTTATTTTTTTTCAAATCAAAATAAAAAAATCTTAAAAAAAATCTCATCAATCAAATTTCTTTTTTTTTTTTTAATTTTATATTTTAACATTAATACTTATGTTTTTTATCTTGCTTGCAAACACGTGCCGCAAGTTAAGTAATCAAAACATTTTCTTTGACGGTAAACATTGTATCTTGGAAAAACTGCCAATATTTATATTGATATCTTGTTGTTTTAATTGTTCAATATTTTTTTTATTAAGCTGTATGGTTTACTTAAGGTAGATGCTGTAATGATATATAATTTTTACAAGACAAACACAACATTAATTTGAAAAAAAACTCAAGTACATCGAGAAAAATATTTGACAAAATTAATTTCTTTTGGAAATGTATTGGTTTGAAAGTTGAAAATAAAATGTAAAAACATGTTTGCAAAAAAATTAGTTTTTTTCCGCACTAACTATAGCATTATTAGTAAATAACTTAAATTAACTTTTAAAATTCATATCCAAAAATTAACTTGTTTTTTTCTGTCAACAGTAACACTATCAACACATTGCCTCAATGCCAACCGCAATTTCATTACCCATAAAATTTTATCCTCACTGACAATTGACCTCAATGTTTTAAGATTGTTTTGTTTGTGATTTTCTCTGATATTAAACCACTTAGCGGTCATTAAGCTGATAATGCCAGTGTTGGTATTTTAATACTAAATACATATTTTGCATGCAAATGAATCAGGAAGAAGATACAATGAAAACAAATGTCAATATGTCAAATTCAATTAAATGTTGACCCACATCAGTTATGCCCTATATGTTATCACTAGAACATATTTCTAATTTTTTTTTTTATAAATACAATCGTAAGGTATAAAAAAAAATTACTTAAATAATAAGCTCCGCCTAAACCTTCCTATCTATTTAATTTTTGTAATATAATATTTAATTTAAATATTTACTTTTTTTTGTAGTTTGTATATTAAACTCTGTAACAAGTGTAAAAATTTTTTTCATTCGCAACCACGTCTTAAAATATCAGTTAAATAGTATTCTTAAATCACTTTATATTTGATTTATTTTTTTTGAGTTATTAATTATATATTTTGCATTTGGAAATACTTGATAAAATAAAATGTTAAAATTACAAGTCAATAACCCAGGCGACCACTTTAACAAAAGGAATTGAACAAAAATTTATTTAGTAGAAATCTACACATGCATGTATGTATGTATGAATATATGTATTACATTTGTGCTCCTTAATTAAAACGGTTTATGGACTACATAAATACACACACGGTTGCCATTTTTTTTACTTTTAAGACAAATATTAACAAATAAACCATTTTTGCTTGACTAACTGACTAACCCACTTCAAATGTTTGACTGCATGTTTCTTTTAAAAGTTATACATACATCCACCCAAAAGAGGTTTTGTAAAATTTTGACCATAAGGTGGTACAAAAGGCAAACATTAGAAAGAATTGTTCTGTTGTTATGTACACAGAAAGAAAACTCGCTTTATAAAATCAAGAATTTTATTCTTTTGTACTTGATTTAAGAAAAACCGTACTTACCGTACTTTTGACACTTTTGGCTTGATTTAAGTAAAGTTTTCTTAGATAATTTTTTGTTTTGTTTCTGCTTGATTTGTTGAAGCAATCCGAATAGGCTTGATTTAAGAAAATGTAAGTAAGAATCGTACCTAAAAATTTCAAGAAAGAGTTTAGATAAATTCCAGAATAAAATTCTTGATTTTAGAAAGCGAGCTTTCTTTCTGTGTAAACACTAGACTTAAAAAGCCCTCATTAAAAAGTCAACAACCGTTAAATCGGGTGATCTTTCGGACCAGTATAAATCACCAAAAATGAGAGACCCGGGGACGCTGCTTTAAAACATCGGTTGTGGCTCAGGCAGTCTGTGCCGTTGCTCCATCTTGTTGGTACCACATAGGTATTCTTCAGTCCAAATCCATCCAGTTACGATAGAAAAAGCTCGGCTATCATGGCCCTATAGCGCGCACCATCCACTGTTGTCGTGTGCAAAACGGCGTCCTCAAAAATAATAGTCCAATGAACTGCGTGAACATTGCATCATGCAATATTTTTGACCGGATGTAATGGACCCTTGTGCATCACTCGTAGACCTTTAATGTCCCAGAAGTGATAGTTTCGCTTATTCATTTACACGCTGAGGTGAAAATGATCCTTATCCCTCATTATGATTTTGGCCGAAAAATCTTCTTATTCGACCCCGAGATTTATAATGGCTTGGGCGTAGATTGGATGCGCTTTGGGGTCGACAGGCAGCATCTATCACACGGACCTGATTTTGTAGGGGAACATGCGCAGATCTTTGTCCGAAATACGCCTTAGGAACTACCGACACGGCGTCTGGTCGATGTTTCTGACGATAGCTCGAAATCCTAAAAACACCGCCGATATTTTCGACTCCGGGGCCGGCCTCACTTGGCAACATCTATTGTGGTCCCATACTCTTCAAGGTTGGTGGCCAATGGCGGGGGAATCGGTGACAGATTTCGTGGTGCGCCAACACCACAGACGAATTGTAACGCAAAAAAATAGACACGATTATACCGCGATCTTGGAAAGTTTATCGCTCCAAGGCTTGTTCACTTGTGTTCTACATACGTCTTGATTACAAATGTCAAAACAGATTTGACATTGGCCGCCATTGCAGAAATAAAAACATTTTCCAATAAGGTGATTTTTATTGAGCCACCTGTTACTCATATGAAGTAAATGATTGTTGACAGAGATTAAGGTTAAAAGTGAATAAGGCCATCAAAAATTTATTTATTTTTTATTTCAGTACTTTTTTGTAATTTTTTCTACAAATTAAAGACAATTGATTTTAGTTGAGATAGAAAGTCTATTTTTTTTCATTTTTGATACTTTTTAAAATTTTTAGAGATTTTGGGTCATATTAATAAACAATTTTAAATAGATTTAATATTTAAAGTAGTGAATTTGTATGACAATTTCTTTTAAAAAGTGTTTAAAATTTTAATGCTATTTTAAATTACATGCGAATGTGGCCCTTTGAATTCTGAAATATTAATTAAGTAGTCTTTCAGTAGATTAGGGCCAAAAATCGAAAAAACTAAATTAAAATTATTGGACCCAGATTGAGGCCAAAAGTCAACTATGTGGACAAAAAGTAAGTTTCACCCTTTGTTAATTTTTGCATTTTTATGAGATTTTTTCTAAAAACCCGCAACATAATTGAACCAAATATACCACTTTATATTTTTAAATATTTGTAAAAAATATGCATTTTTTTTAAATCTTATATATATATATTTATATTTGAATAAGAAAACTATATTTTGCTTGACAAACTAACAGGCAAACAAAACAAAATAAAAATCAATTTAAAGCAGCTGATGTGGTTTACTTATATTCTAAGACATCAAAATAAAAACGGTCTGAAAATTGTCAGAATCTCAAATAAACATTATTTTTATTAACAATAATCATGAAACATAAAAAAATAGATTTATGAAATTTAATGGTGCAAAACATTCTTTACATACATTTGCCTTAAACAACATCAAGAGGATATCCAACCCAATGTAACAAGTTTACACATTTATAGATTAAATAATGACATCATAACGTAGTCAAATTGTATGTATATAAACGTAAAAAGTTTTTTAAATAAAGAAAGATTTATTTTAATTTGAAATGTTAAAGTTTGGCATTTGTTTTTTTTTCAAAACTAATAGAAACTTCGATTTTTAACTTTGTATTTTATGATAATTTAAAAAACATCTATCCATTTTCAATTTTAACTTTTTATTAAAAAACAGTTTTTTAAAAATATATATTTAATAGGGTGTTAATGTTTTCTATCATCTTTTATTACTAAAAAAACAACTTAGAAAAAAATTTTAAAACAATTACAACAACAAAAAAGTAGATAACAAAAAAAGTCCGTTATTGCCTTTTTGTTGAACTGAAGCCTCCTGAGACTAAGTAAACTTTAGAGAGAATAAGTTTCATAAAATAATATAAAAATATAAAAAAAATTTTGAATTAAAAACAAGAAAAAACGTTATATTCGGCTGTGCCGAATCTAATATACCCTTCACATTGGTATTTTAATATATCCAGCAGAGTTATCTTGTACGGCAAATAATAAAATAAAAATACCATGTGCGAGCTTTAAAGTCCATAGAAAACTTAACGTTCTTATGGACAATAGAAATAAATGAGGAACGTTTGAGGTCGACAGTAATAAAAATTTTTGACATTATTTATGTTAAAAGGTTAATAGAAGTTGTTAATTTTTATGGGATGTTCTAGTCCCCCTGCTCCTCTGCAACTTTTTTTCCAAAATGTATGAATTATTTTATTATTACTTTTTGTAGAATATTCGAAGTCGATAGTTGTTATAGTTTCCCAGATGTGGCGTATCGAAAATTTCATAAAAATTGTTAGTTTGTATTAGAGCTACCCCTTCCCCTGTTCATGCCCTAAATTTAGCGTTTTGAAAATATCATAAAAATTGTTAATTTGTATGGGAGCTCCCCTTTGTTCACCCTCCACCCAAAAAATTATTTCTGGGAAGCGTAGGTTTTGTTGTCGAATTGCTTTTTTAGAGCATTTAATGTCGATAGCTGTTATAGTTTCCGAGATATAGCGTATAAAATATTTCACCAAATTTGTGCAATTGTAGGAAAAATACCCCTTCCCCTAATTCTATCTGAAAAAACTTCTTTCATTATTTTGGTCCCTACTTGGGTAGTATCCGTGCCATGTTTTGTGGCAAGAGTGACTATATTTACTGAGATATATATGAATATATGCACGGGTTTTGATATAAAAAAATGGGTTACTCTGGGTTTTTGCTTATATCTCGGTCAGTAGTGAACCGATTTTTCTGATTTTAAACAGCGATGGTCTCCAGGATATTTCTAATAGTTTGACACCATTAACTGGTCTGTGTTTTATATATTTGACTCCGGAAACTTGATTTCAACAGACGGACATGGCTATATCAACTTCCCTATCTACAAGGATCCAGATATATACACTTTATGGGGTCGCAAATGAATAATAAAGAAATTACAAACGGAATGACAAACTAATATATCCCTTATCAATATGTGAAGGGTATAACTAGCAACAACACCTTAAATACCAATGGCATTTGAGGCCAAAATTCACATTTTTCTTACCTTTATTAATTTATTTCTCAAATAAACAAATGAACTTAAATACTTAAGTAGTTTCTAATCAAAGGCTTTCATTAACCAAAAATATATTTATTGTCACATGCACAAATATGAAAAATTTGCTTGTTTTATTTTAATTTTTTTTTTCAGTCACTTTGAAAATTTCTCAATATATGCAAACAAATTTTCTTGGATATAAATACACATTCAAATATATTTATTAAAAAAAGAATCCACAAATCAAAATATACAAATATTTATTCAACATTGTGAATCAATAGAATTTTATTCAAAACAACATATTTCCGTTGCCTCTTAAACAAATATGTAAATTTTTATAAAATCTTAATTTCGTCGTTAGGAACATTAAATATAAATTCATAGAGATTTTATCGCATGCCAAGTTAAAAATAATCAAATCTTAAATATCAAAAATTCAAGCCCAATCCTTTAACACACAATTTTTTTTTTATTATAATAATTCAAAGTTTATTCCTAACTTAACGTTCAATCCAAATAAGATTTTAATTTATAGTCGTGTTTGCTAAAAACATTTGAAAAGCCCTTCACAAAAGCTTAGGATCTTAATTTGTGATTGCTTGCGGTTTAGTAAGCGATTTGCAGACTTATTTTCTCTCTATTGCAGATAGATGCTCTTTAAACCTGCTTACTTTAAGATGTTTACACGTAAACATCAATATTTTCTTTATAGTTTATGAGGTTATTCATTTTATTATTATTGTAATGAGATTTTATTGAAGAATATTATTTAAAAAATTTATTTTCCTACACCATCCGAGTAGAATGCATTAAAAAGGCCCGCTACATCTTATAATCAGCCGTGTGTGCTCTTTGCTGAGCATTGGTAGTAAGCACCAAGAATAATAGAATATCGGATTACAACATTCCGAAGCAAAAAATCTGCGCATGTTGGTCTAGCGACGTCACGAAAAAGTCTGACATTAAAAATTATTTAAACATAACACTGGGACAATTTCTTATTTTTTTCCTTAAATAATTTTTTGGGAAAATGTCTTGTGATTTTGCATATTTTAAAAAAGGTCAAATATTCAAAGAATATATAGTATTAAAAAATATTTAAAATACATATTTATATCGTCATCGGACAGGAAATCATGCGCATGATTCATCATAACATTCATCATTGTTGGTAAATGCCTTCATTTAACCTAAATTTGATTGAAATTAGAAAACAGTTGTATTTTTGTGTTAACATACATATTCAAACAATTTTAATTTTTGGGTTAAAACGAAACTTACAGCCTGCCATTTTATTTGCTCCTGGCAACACCTTTCTTTTATTTTAGTAATTTTTCTACTACTCGCCATAATGTTTGCCTTGTTCGCCTTTATTTAGACCAATTATTCTATTTAAAATAAATTTCTACGTTCCTATGTCAAATGTTAATAATTATTTAAAATGCCGTCGCAAATATCCTTCTCCAAAAAATTTACAAAATTTTTCAAAATTTTGCAAGAGAACCAAAACATTCTCTAAATTACAAAGGTGATGTTTGTAATATGTCCCTTTTTCCCGGAATTATTTATAAAGTTTTGTGTGTAACGTAAAATAAAATTTATTTTCATGCGCTTTTTATTAAAATATACTTAAAAACGTTAAAATATCGACTTCGAATTTTTTTTAGTTGCGTGGTTTAATATTTCAACTGACGATATATTACTAGCAATTAACCCGCTTCTTTGCAAGCGTAGCTTGAATTATTATATTGAAAAAATATTAAATGCGAAATTGTGAGATGAGCTTAAACAAGTAAGATATGTCTGATTTCTTATACATTACTAATCCAACCCTAACGCCTGATTTCTTATACATTACTAATCCAACCCTAACGTAAAATTTTTTTAGACAATTGATATGGCGTTGCCATGCCGATAGAAATTTAAATCTCACTATAGAAACTTCTAGTATACCGACTTTTAATGAAATTTATGGCAATATAAGGGCTTTAAAACAAAATTTTTGGGTTAATACAGAAGGCATTATCTGGTCCACATAAATTGTAATATAAATACAAATAATCAAATAAGTGGGCAGTTTCAAGCCTCGGTTCCAATGAAACCTCGTATGCATATCTTAAGCCTCCAATATCAAAATATTTTACAAGAAAAGACTGTGCGGCGCCCACAAAAGCTAAACGCTCAATACAAAACATCTGCAACATTTAAAAACAAAAGCTTTTAAGCGTAGAGGAAGCTCCTAATTGAAAAATTTTAGAGGCAAAAAGTATGTGATTTCACGCCTATAAATTTTTTTATTCAACACGAATACTTTTGATCGATTTTTATGAGTAATTAAGCACTTTTTGCAATCCTATTATTGAAAAGTTTAAAGTCAAAAATTTGGTGATGTTACGCCTACAAAAAATTATAATTTTAATGTTAAAATGCACTTCAAGGAAAACGTGAACTTTTCACTTCCAATGCTCTCAAACACATTTTATGTCATATTTTTTATACCACAACATTCAACTACCTTAAATTTTGTAAGGCTAAGTCTAATTTTAATTATTTTATGATAAAGCAGACAAATAACTTTAAAACCACTTGCATTAAAAAACAAAAATTAATTCTCGAAATTCATAAGCATAATTTAACTTGTTTTAAGCTGTCAAAGCAATATTATTTGCATATTGACTTAATGCCAACCGCAATTTTATTACCCACAAAATTTCAACCTCAATGACAGTTGACCCCAATTTTGTTAGATTGTTTTGTGTGTGATTTTCCTTTTGTCTCTGATGCCAGGCTACTAAATGGCCACTAAGCTTATAATAGCAATGATAGTTTCTATAAACATGATATGTATATGTTTTTAATGCGTTTGTTTCAGGGAAAACATACGACAGCAACAAATGTCAATACGTCAAATACGATATATTTTAAACTAAAATCAGCAATATACTTTGTGTTGGTCAATCAAAATCAACTTGAATATGTTTTAAATACTCTTAATATAAAAACATTTTATTTTTTATTCAGTATGGCATAGCATACATTAATATGCATAAACATAGCTGCTTCTGATTTATAAAGCTTCATACAAAGTGGGCCAAAAGAAATCACCCTTTTGGAAGATGCTCAATTTTTTGCAAATGGCGGCCAATGCCAAATCTTTTTTGACAATTGTAAACTATTTAGATGTAGAATACAAGTGAACAACCCATGGAGCGATACGCTCCCCAAGAACAAGGAATAATCGTGTCTATTTTTCTGCGTAACAATTCGTCTGTGGTGTTGGCGTAGCGTGACTTCCGTCGCCGATTCCTGGTTGTCCGGCATCAACTGCGCAAACACTGCGCCGTTTGGCCACCAACTTTGAAAAGTATGGGACCACACAAGACGCTGCCAAGAATTGCCGGCACCGAAGCGCCCGTTTTACCGAAAGCATCGCCGCTGTTGGCGAGGATCTCGAGCTGTCGCCAAAAATATGGCCTGGCCGAAGGCAAATTTAGGCCAAAAACCTGCGCATGTTCCCATACAAAGTCAATGCCGTGCATTAGCTGCTGCCTGTTGACCGCCAAATACGTGTAACCTAAGTACCCACCTCAGCGGTTACGAGAACAAACAAAACAATTGTTTTTGGGACACCAAAAATCCACGAGTGATGTACAAGGAGCCATTACACTGCACTACTCGCGCTGGAAGAGTCTTTGAGTGGACGGTGCGCGCTATGGGTTCATGTTAGCCGAGTTTTTTTCACCGCAATTTAATGAATTAGGACTGAAGGACATGCAGTTCTAACAACACGGATCAACAACACACTCTGCGATATTCTGAAGGCGGGTTTCCCGGGTCGCCTCATCTCTCGTCTTGGCAATTTACATTGGCCTACAAAATCACATGATTTAACTGTTCAGACTTTTTTAAGTCCCGTGTTTACGTGAACAAGCTTGAGGGCCATAAAGCTCTCAGGGACAACATTCGACCCAAGTGCGAGAATCTGTTGCCCGAAATTCTCGTCGAAATGATGAAAAATGCCATAAAACGAGCCCGCATAGCAATGAATTTTGACGGCGCCCATTTGGCCGATATTATCTTCTCGACTTGACATAAAAAGCTCTTAAGGTTCAAGTAAACCTAATTTAAAAACAGAATCAAAATTTTTCATCAAGAAAAAAATGAGAGCCAAACAACTTCGGATGACTTCTTTTGGCACACCTTGTATTTTGACTCTTTTATTCGTTTGGAAGTTACCACTTATGCCCCAAAATTAAAAAAATTTCTAGACTTTTTTCTGGATTTTCATAGTATAGCTTAAAAGGTATAACCAATCCAGTGTTTGGGCTGCACGATGATGGAGAAGTCAGTCAGTCAGTCAGTTAGGCACTTACTAACGCTATTTCTTTATATAATTAAATTAAAAATTACTACAATATTTAACAACTGTATTAACTATTTCTACATAAAAACATTTATGCATACATGTGTGCATGTACACACATACATGTAACCACTTTTTCATAAGAGCATAAATTGTCCTTTAATACAACTTTTTTTATTTCTTCCATTTTTTCAATCATTTACTAAAGTTTCTTTATTAAACTTTTTCTGCCACAAATATTTAATAAAAATTTTTCCCTTTACACTCTCACAGGCACCCATATTTGTTGGGGAAAAAATTGTTACACTTCTTGATGCCACAAAATGATGAATTTCCTAAAGAAAAATAATTCATTGGTGTCTGTAGAAGCAAGTGTATAAAAAAGACCATAAAAACGGGTCGAGGTCATAGAAAATGATGGCAGTCAGATGTAGAGGAATGATTGTTTGTAATATTTGTGGCACATTTTAGTTTACGACATTCTCAAAGTGCAAAAACTTAACAATAAAAGTAAATGTATATGATGGTGTAAATGTTTTTAGGCATTTAAGTTATAGATCTACAAGTTTAAATAGGTATGGTCAGCTTAGAAGCCAAGCTTACTAAAAATGTTTTTCAAAGTTTGGTTTGCAGGCAGCAAAAAAAATTCTTAAATAAAATTACAAAAACTTCATTTTTTTGTAATTTCCTGTTTTCTTTTTTGATAAACATAAAAATCTTACTATGTTATGGTCTAGAGATAATTTTTGGATCTTCTTTCATTTGGTAACACGGTTTTCTTTTTCAGCTTACCATATGTATTGTTATATTTTATGCATACAAATATGCTCAAGGTTCTTGCCACAATAATATAATTTCAAAAGAGACATAACGAAATCGGAAGTTTATATTTTATATACAAAAACTAAAATGAAAAAACATAAAATATCTCAGTACCCTTATTTGCAAAAGTAACCAAATAGATAAAAAAACTTTTTGTTTAAAAAAACTATCTGTTCTACTTTACTTTATACCTTTAATTTCAAAGGATTTACTTACGTTTTATACCCACTAAACATACTTACACACGTGAAGGAATATTATGCGATTTTAAAAATGTTTATACTATCAGAAATTAATAATTTCAGATTCATTTTCAATTATATTGAAGGAACCAGAATTATATACTGCGTCAACTGAAACATATCCGTGTGTCGAACTAAAGGTCTCTGTACTCTTGCAATCAAAGTAATCTCGAATTTTCAAAGATTTTTGAAATGAGTAAAGGGCAGATGCCTACTGAAACTAGTCTCTGAACCATTGTCTTCCTGGCACAAGCGTTTTGGGCTACAACAATTGAGGGTGGGCAGTTAATTTGGAAAATTTTTTAAAAGGAGAACCTGATACTGTAGACATTTTGGCGTCATAAACTATTTAATATAGCTACATAGAAGCAGCAAAAGTGTATCCTACATACAACTAATCAGTTTTATTTCATGTCCTATATATCAGGGTTGAAGTTAACGTCCAGGGTCAGGATAAAACGGTCCTTATAGTCTACACTTATAGACGACGGTAAGCCTTATTATCGAAGGGACTTGGCCACAGCCATGGTAAGGTTCTATTAGGTACCTAAAACATTGTACTCAGATATGAACCGGTAATGGCATCGATAGTATTCTGTTAGGCTCTGGTAGGGACACGGGCCATGAACATAGGGATTGCAAGTTATCTTGGCTTTTTTCACCCCGGCTGAATAGGGAGGGTACTAAACTGCTGCTCTAGGAAAGAGAAATCAAGATATAGGGCCAGCAAATTGGATAGGAGCTAAGTGACTGGGCAAATAAATAGGTTTTAATGGGTTTAGGCACTTAGTTCAATGAACGCATTTTACTTTTTATTGACAACGTCTCCTGCTTTTCTGAAAGGATTATTACTCATAGCAAGCCTTTTCTCGGAAGAGGAAGAATATTATTTGTCACTTCCTTTCTCAACCAAACCTTAACTAACATAAGTTAATGGGGTAGTTAATCTGAAGGATATATTTTTTTTGGTACAGAGGAGAGTAGGTGCTCTCGCTCTTTTTTGTTACCAAATATCATTTAATTAGAAAACTGGTTTTACCAACATGTTATTTGCGCCGTAAGGCATCGTTTTATATTCAAAAGTTGATGCTTGTACCACTTCAAATAAATAGTTCTATTCGGACTAGCTCAACCATTAATCTGTCTATTTGTCTGAAGTCCTGGGATTCTATGTAACCCTTGCTATATAAAGGATTTTTACCTGAACTTATAAGTACCTGTGGAACTTAATACAGGGTGTTTGTTTATAATTTTTGATTAAATGAAAGAGAATGGATTCAATATTGATAAGTGCTTAAAATAATGTCGGCAATTATGTATGAAATACAATATCAGATAAATATCCGCCTCTGTTAGCCTCACAAATGCGAGCCCTTCTGGCAATATTTTTCATCAAATTCTACGCATTTCACGTGAAATTTCATTAATTTCATTACAAATATTTTGTTTTAGTTACTCCAGCGTTTCTGGTTTGTTTGCATAAACCTTGATTTTTAAATATTCCTACAAAAAGAAGTCAAGAGTATTCAAATCAGGTGACCGTGGAGGCCAATCAACATCACCATTTCATGAAATAACTTGTTGTGAAAAGAGGTCTCGCAGTAGTTGAATTGTAATCCTAAATGTATGCGATACGGCAAAGATAGCCCAAAGCATGCAGTTGTGGCACTTTCAATGATATCACGATATCGCTTCTCATTTCAGTTTCAAAAAATTTTAGGTCAAATTATTCCTCCTGACCAAACTGCATACCAGACTGTCACTTTAAATGGATGCAAAGGTGACTGATGAATAATTTTAAGGTTTTCCATTGCCCAGAGCCGACTATTCTGTTTGTTCAAATATCCATTCAAATAAAAATGTGCCTCATCACTCATTATAGTTTTTTCATGAAAATCGATGATGGACTTTGATAAAATGTTTTAACGATTAAATTACGCTGCTTTACCGAATATTTTTCATAATAAATTCACCACGTCTCAACTTCACGACTGCCTAATATGAACTATCAAGACTAAGTTTCACCAAAATGGCGACAAAACAAAGTAGTATGCCTTGCCGGCGGACATCCTGTAATCAGTCCCCGCCAAGAAAATTTTCCCTTTTGGCCAATACATTTACAATCGTAAATTTGCTTAAAAAAAGAAAACAAAAATTTAATGTAAAAAAAATTTTGACCCACTTTTCACTGAACATTAAAAATGTCACTTTCAATTACTTTGTAAAATGTTTAATGAACTTTTTCTTAAGCTATTTTGAAACTTGAAAAAAACAAAAATCCAATGTGTCAATCAAACCATCAGAATCGATTTCATTGACTCTATCACGTACATCAAAAGGATTGTTTAACGTATCATTCACAATAAGCATCCAATTGACATTTTGTAAACAAAAGTTAATGAAAAAATAATAAAAACGAAAGCTATATCTTTACTTTATGAAAAGCTGATATGTGCTAGTCATTTATGCTCTTAAGGCTTTTTTGTTTTTTCTCGATTGTTTTTTTTTGTGGCAAAATGGAAATAAAACAATAAGTGGTATAAGCATATCATACGCAATTATTTATACGTCTGAAAGACAATAAAAAACATTAAACAAATTTTAAATTAAGATAAAAATAATTTAAAAAATTCAATTCAAAAAAATTCACACACTTCTGCAAAAAAAAACACAGCTTTTTTTTATAAATATTTTAAACGAGTAATGCAAAACATACAAAACAATTTCTATTTTCGAAGTTCATATTTTTAAATAACTTTATAATGGTTTGAGAGGATGTTTTTGTTTATAATTACGTAGCAAGGAGAAGAAGGTATTTATTATTGTACGCGAAAGATGACGCTATTAAAAAAACTATAGAAAACAAAAATAATTGAAATAATAAGGTTGTAGAAATTACGAAAGTTTTTGATTAGATATATCCCCTGCTGGTACTTGATAGTAGCAACGATGAAGATACCGCACAACCATACCCCGAAAACGGTATTGGAGGCGGAAGCAGTGCCCCATAATTGTATTTCGTAGCACCAAATTGGTTTTAAAAATGAGTTGTAAAGTAAAAATTTACAATCAAGACGTAGCACAGAGTTTCTACCAATTAGCCAGCGGATTTTTACTGTTTTATGTTTCATTTGTGTCAGCTTCGCAACTATATGTGACTTCCAAGTGAGGTGGCGGTCTACATGAATGCCAAAATATTTTGCGTCAATTTGTTGAGGCACCGTTTGGTTGTTAATAAGAAGTGGGAGCACGTTTCTTTGCGAAAAGTAAAAGTAACGTGGGTGCATTGCCCATTTTTCTACCTGGGTTACGTGTTGTTGCAGTTGGCTCGAAGAAAGCTGTATCATCAGCAAATGTGGACGTGTGCGTAAAGCTGTTGGTTGGCATATCAGCTGTGACAAAATTGGACCTAGTATACTCTTTTGAGGTATACCAGCCCCTATTATATGAGAGCAACTTAAGTAGTTTCCCTCTTTGATCATGAATTGCCGGCCAGTTATGTAACTCTCCAAAAAGTTGAATATATTAACCGGTAAGTTCAGTTTTAGCTTGCTCAACAAGACTTCTCGCCAAACTTTATCAAAGACTTGAGAGACATCAATAAAGAGCGTGGAGCAGTTCTTCTTTTCCTCGAAGGCTCTTCTTATAACCTGTAGCAATCTGTGGGTTTGTTCGATGGTACTATGTTGACTCTGAAAGCCAAATTGGTGATTTGGAAGCAACAATTGTCATTCAAGATCAAGGTCAGCTTGTTTTTAAGCGATTTCTCGAACAATTTAGACATAGTTGGCAATAGACTTATAGGCCTGTAAGACTCCACCCTTGAAGGGTCTTTTCCCGGCTTAGAAATCATCTTTACCAACTTTCTATACTCGCGGGAAATGTTCAAGTCATAATATGGCGTTAAAAATGAAAAGAGTCATCCTTGTTATGCAAGGCAGCCCTAAAAGCATTTTGTTGCTTATTCCGTCAAAGCCAGGCGCTTTTTTAGCACTTAAATCATCAATAGCCTTAACGACATCTAAAAGATGGAAATGTATTTCCATAGGACATCTAGCAACAATCGGCAGTAGTTTACTCACTTCAATGCATGTATTTGGAGTTAACACATTCTTTAAATATCTTGCGAGCAGATCACACTTTTCGTCATCATTTCTAGCCCAGGATCCTCTCATATTACGCAGTGGGGGCTTTGCGATAAAGGGTCGCCATAGAGAAGAATTCATCTGAGGATTCGAGTCTAGGCCATCGAGGTGTTCTTTAAGAGATGCCATTCTATTCACCTCCAGCAAGTTTTTCAAATTGTTTGTACATTCTTCAGCTTGGCTTGAAGTTTGGGTGATCTGTGCCTTTGCCATTCTCTTCGGGCTCTTCTTTTTTCAGATAGAAGCTGTTGCACATCGACTGTAAAAATTCTATTGTATTTAGGCTGATGGTAGTTAAAAGAAGCATGTTCAACAGCTTTTTTAATGTTCTGATTAAGACTGCTTAGACAATTATTGGTGTCTTCGGGAGATATTAGCGGATGGTCTTCAAGCAGTTAGTGCTGATATATTTTTTATATTTCAACCAGTTATCTCTTTAAGATAAGAAAAAATTACTAGCTGTGATTTGGTAAGGACTGCAATTAGTGATTATAGTGGGTGAGTGGTCAGAAGATAAATCCAAGGAGGTTTAAGCTTCAAAAAGATCCGAAATGTACCTTTTGCTACGCCAAAATCTATAACGTCTGGAATTTAATTGTAGTCAGTTGGCCAATTCCCATTGGCTATAAAATTCTATCAAGCGTGTTGTGTGAAAGATTAAAATCAAAAGTCGACAAAATAACTGGGCCATATTAATGCGAATTTAGAACTGGCAAATTAACCATCGACCACACATACATACTACTGAAAATTCTGGAAAAGACCTAAGAAGGACAGATCGACACATATTGTCTATTTCTTGACTATAAGGCCGCTTTTTAAAGCCCCATATGTTCAAAGAAGTTTCAAGATATGTCTTAGTTTGGTATCCCTGCCAAACTAGTACGACTCTGCAGGATGACCCTAATTGACATACAATCCTCAGTTAAGATAGGCAGGAATATTTCTATGCCTTTCGGTACCAAACGAGGCCTTAGACAAGCAGACAGCCTTTTGTGTGATCTTTTTATTATCCTCTTAGAAAAGGTAATACGAGACGCAAATGTGAATAGAACTGGCACACTATTTACAAAACAGCACATGTTACTCGATTAAACTGATGGTATCGACATCATGAGGCGAACACTGCGAGGAGTAACTTCTACCCTTGAAAGAGTCAAGAAAGAATCAGCCAAAGTAGGTTCGGCAGTAAATGCAAATAAAACTAAATTGATGGTATCAAGGCACAAGACGTCCAGTAGACTTGGGCAGACAGTGGAAGTTGAAAACTATAGCTTTGAAATAGTAAACGATTTTTTTTGCCTCGGCACCGCCATCAACAAAACAAATAACATCAGTTTTGAGATAAAAAAAAGAACAATATTAGGCAATAGATGCTACTTTGGAATAAGTAAGCAATTTAAAAGTAAGGCCACCTCCTGACAAACAAGAATCAATCTCTAAAATACACTAATACTCCCCGTTTTTATTTATGGTTCTTAAGTATGGGTACTTGCGAAAGCAGATAATGCAATACTTGGAGTTTTTGAAAAAAATATTCTTCGGAAAATCAATGGAGCAATCTGCGTTGATCAGGAATACTGGTTTCATATGAATCGTAAGCTGTATGAGCTGTTTGCCGACCTTAACATTGATTAAGTCATCTTGTGAGAATGAGTGAAGATGCTCCAGCTTGAAAATCCTTTGAATACGAACATGGCAATGGATCACGCACAAGAGGAAGACCGAAACTCCAATGGAAGAATCAAGTAGAGGAAGACACCTTGAAACTTGGTGTCAGAAATTGGAGAAGAAGCACAGAAGATCAAAGCGCCTGGAGATCGATTCTTAGTTTGGCTAATGGAACAAACGTTCGGTAATAAACATTAAAGTAAGTTAGTAAGTAAGTAAGTGTGTGTGTGTGGAAATCACTTAATTCCTATTAAGAAAATCTTCTGAGTGGTACTTTAAATTTTATTTGAAAAGACAACATTTCTTTTACAATTATTTTTTACAGTAAAACAAAACCTTACCCTCTTAAACTACGCTATTGTTACTTAAGTTTTTATCGCCCTTAACGATCGATATATACAAACATATGTATGTGTGTATTTTTCGAAGTAATAAATAATACAAATGTATGTGTACGTAAGTACATATGTACATACATATGTATACAAACCATTGACAGAGCGTTCATTCATACATTCAATAACGGAAATCAAGAACATTTCCGCACTCATGTGTATCTACATAATATCATGTTCACTTTTAGTTTGTTTTTTGTTTGCCAATATTTTATCTAAAAAATGTTAGCGCAAATAATAAAAAAAACACTTTGGCAAGAAAATCAATGAAAATTAAAAAAATTATTTACTACAAAAGAAAAATATATTAAGTAAAAATGCTATATTTGGCAATACTAAATCTTGACAGATTTTAAAAAATTTATTTGCAAACAAAATTTAAAAAAAAAAATATAATTAAATTGTTAATGAGATACATGTTCATTTGGGTACAATTCATTGTAAATATATAAGTAAATATTTTAATATTTATTAAAAACGACAAAGCTTGTAATATTTATTATAATTTAAGTTTTGTCGCTAAAAACCAGTTACATTTTTTATTGCCTTTAAGCTTTAAGAGTCATTATTATACCCTGTAAAAAAATATTTTTATACAGTTTTATCTTCTTAAAGATTTTGGTTTTATTTGAAGAAAATTCCAAAAATATTGCTCCAGATTTATTTTTGCTTACAATGTGTGTAATAATCAGTGTTATTGATTTCTGTGTACTTTTCTAAAAATTGGACGATTTAAAATTGTTGGATAATTTTTGTAAAGAAAATTTTTTCGTTCAATTTTTGTAAAATTTTTGTATAATTTTACATATCACTACAATAAATTGTATTAAATTTTTAAACTAAGTTTTTGAAAATTATTTAACATAATTTAACAGAAGGATTGGTGCATTTTTTTTAACGTTTGACATGAAAGGTTCTCAAAAACTGGGAGCTGCATTTGGTTATGTTGAATTGGATTTACACATCCGTTATAATACCAATTCTTACGTACGGTAGCCTTAGAAAGGGATAATATAATGAAGCTTTTTTCAAAGGTTCAGGGATGTACTGTACTGGGCATTACAGAGGCCAGGAATAGTACACTAGATACAGCGCTGGATACCATTCTGCTTCTTTTTCCCATTGAAGATGTCGTTGCTGAATTGGCGGCAAGGAGTTCTTAGGCTAAGTGAACAAGTTATGCTTAGGGAAGGATCAGATGGACCCGCCGGTATTCTGGGAAGGGCTGGGATGGTAGACTCCTGCAGTCAGGTTTGATGGACTATGTGAGATCTTATCTCATGTAGTGTTTCTGGATAGGGATACCTTGAAGGAATCCGACTATACAGTCAGTCACATGCAGTCTTCACTTGTACCTTGAAGATAGAGATAGACACCGGGGTAGATGTTTATATAAGTGATATGGGATAGAAGATGTCGTACAGACTTCCGGCCGAGTACAACATTTTTTAGGCTGAGCTTCAAGCAGGGACAAGGGCCGCGCAATCGATTATGGAGCACGCCAGTTGAACAGGGGACGTGATTAGCTTCGTTGACAGTCAGGATGCGTTCAAGGATTTAGAGGGACATTATGTCAGGCCGAGTTTTGTGGACGACTGAAGACGTGCTCTCAGGCAATTTTGGCGACAAGCAGTGTTAGCCACTTTTGGGATCCAGCTCATTGTGACATTCCCGGCAACGAACCTGCTGATGAATTTGTGAGAAAGGTATCAGCCCGTGATATTGCGCCGGTTAGGACACCATTGGATTTTTATTGGGGATTATTAAAGGCTTGGGTAATGGACAAGGTGGGCCAGACATGGCGTGACAGGGCTAATTGTGGGATCTTCAGACTTCTGTGCCCCAGGCTAAATAAGATGGCCACGGACATGCTGCTCGAGGAGAGTAGCGGACTCCAAGCTGCATAATTGGGTATCTTACAGGGCACAGCAGTGTACGGAATATAGCATAAAGTGGAACAGCAGGATGCAAAGTCCATGAAAAACATTATCTGCAACTGCCCTAGGCTGCAGATCTGCCGTTAGAGGTGGCTGGGAGTGTGCCAGGTACTAGATACACCAGGTGAGGTCGCGTAGCCAAACCTAACTTAATTTTTGATACACATGAACTTCATAATAATGTAGGCGACAAGAATTATTAATCAAAAGGTTTTATTGTTTACACTTGTGCTGGCAAGCCCTTTTTCATTTATTTTAAAGTTGTTAAAAGTTTAATTCTTTTTTTGCCGCACTCTTATCTTACTGTGTGCAAAGAAAATTCAGTAAATGAAAAGTTAAGAAACCTGAAACAAGCTGCCATCTGACACCATTTCCTCAGAGGGAAAAAAAATATATAAAAAACATATTTTGCCTTAAAAAAACGCCTTTGACTAAAGAAACATTAAGTTCTCATAATTTCATGTTGAAAAATAGGAGTTCAATTGTAACGAGTATGTTATTTATTAAAATCGAATGGTCTCCAAGGATATGAAGTTCAACGTTTAACTTACGATGACATGTTTTCTGCTCAAAATTGCCACTAGAAGACTATGACGAAAGTCAACTTATATACTTAAGACTTATATATTTATAAACAGACCACAACTTTTCAACCAATTTGCAAACAAAATCTGTTTTTTAAACCTTTTGTAATAAAAAAATTTGCAAATATGGAAAGCAGCTTCTTTAGTTCCTGATAATTTTTTTTTATTTATTAATATGTTATATCTTGACTTTGGTCTTAAGTATGAATTAAGTCAACTTTTGTTGAAATATAAATAGGACTTTAACACAATTTTATTTTATTAGCCATTAGTTAAATAAGGTATTTGACTTTATAACTAAATGTTCGTTATTGAAGCCCTTTTAAACATGCTTAAATGACATATTATTATTTTTTTTTAATTTTCGTGTAATTTACAAATTGTTGGATAATTTTTTTTTCTCCAGGGCTGTGTTAAATTTAATCTCCATTTTAGCAACACTGTTAATACGTTTTTTATCCTTAAATGTATTTGTTAAATATTTATTGAGAATTAATTATTCAATGAATATATTAACAAACTATGAAATTTTTATTAAACGATATTTAATTAAGCCATTTACATAACAACACAAAAATGTATATAAATTTATTAAAAATATATATTTTCATATTTTTCATTATTACATTTTAGTATTCAGCTTCATACACACAAATAGCTAATTACCATTTTTTATTGCATATTAAAAAAATTAAAATTAAAATGGAAAAAAAATAATTATCCTTTTTTTTAAGGATTATTTTATTACAAAACCGAAACATGAAATCACTTTTGATGAAAACTATAAACCAGTTTTATACAACCTCCTTCTCTTCATATAAAAAAACGTTCTTTTATATCAATTTCTGGCAACTGGAACTACAAGTTTTTCATTTTACAAGGCTCTTACATACTGCTCTTTTTAAAAACCTTACAAGCTGTTTAAAAATATGATTTTAGATCTTCCTAAGTCACACTTACTTGTTTTACTATAACACATTCTTAAATAAACAAAAAAACTAATAAAATCCACATGGTAAATGTAACTAAATATTACACAAAACATAAAATCCTATATACCAGGTGCTAATTTTCTTAAACGCAATTATACAAAGCTTGTTTTAATTTTCATTCTATAAATGTTAGAAAAAATTAAAAAACCTCGCTTAGATATACAGTACCGTGCTTTTTGACTAATATTGGCATTATTGGTTTAAAATTAAATGGTTTTAAAGTAAATCACTTAAGATTTCTATATAAAGGTAAAAGTATAACTCAAGCTTTTTAGTTTTTTTAATTGTGAAGGGGTGAAAATTGGTAAACGTCATTATTTGTTACTTTGGACACAAAATGAAAGACCAATAAAAAAAGAAAGTCTATCTAAATTAACCACACAATTTAAAAACTTGATTTTAGGGGTTTATTAAAACAAAATTTAAACGAAAAAGTTTAATTCATTTAAATTTATTATTATCACATAAAAAGAAAAAAAAACATATTTATTTAGTTAATAATTTATGGTTTTATGTTCAATTTCATTATTTTTATGTGTCATTGCTAAGCCGTTAAGCCTGTCCTCTGTCATTGTTGATCTCAGCCATATATTAATGCGGCGAAGGGTGAAAAATTACCTTTCATCCGTAGCATTACAGACCGACATTGAAAAAAAAATTATAAATATTGTTCGCAAATTTGGGTTTGACCTGGGCCACATCTTGCTTAAACATCTATTTCAGCTTTTGATTTGGACATAAGAAATTTTTTTCATCAATTTGTTGAAATATTTATAAATTTGAAAGTTGTGGAATTCAAATTTTTAAATTATTAAATAAAGAGTTATTCTGAAGTAGAAGGTTAAGTATGTTAAAAAATGAAGGTCGTCTTTTAAGAAACGTGTTTCTAAGTCCTCTAAAACAGATTCAATTAAGGATATGTAGCCCTTGATGCGGTAAAATATTTCGATATCTTCAAAATTATTTTTTCTTTCAAATTAAGTTTTCCCAACTTAAAGTTATATATCAACGCAAATACGCCTACCTCTTCAAAAATAGTTTTACATTGTGTTTGGGATTCACGCGGTTGTGTGATAGTAAAAATATCATTTAGAATGTGTAATCCGCAAATAAATTCAAAAGTTCTCATAGGAGTTCTTAATAATAAAGCTTTTGAAGACGTATCACTATCTTTACAATCAGATATCCTTTCCAATGCCTCTATTATGTGCTCAGTTTTTCTGCAAATTGTAAAATTGAATCATGACAATCCATCCATCTTCTTTCACTTAACAGAGACAACTCTGTACTTTAATATCAAGGCGTTTTTGTGGTTTCTTGAATTTGTTTTAATGCTCGATTTTCTGCCAACATCAAAGGACACCCGTCAGTTCCAATCCCTACACAATTTTCTAAATCAAGAGCAGCGTTTTCAGAGCTCCTAAAATTTACAGATGATAGTGTACTCGCATTAATTGACACTTCGACTTTATCGATATTCTTTCCTGATAAATCAGCAGTTTTATTAGGATAGTAGTAGGCATCATAAATATTTTTTAGTATTATTTCTAATATAAGATTATAGAAATTTTTATTTATTTCATTTTGAATTATTTTCGATATATATGAAGCAACTAATGGGCAAACCAGGAAACGGTTGCCTTAAACTTTATCTCGCGCCTCTATACGAAATCGCAGAATTGAACGATAAATATCTTTCAAGCTTGTGTTTTTAGAAGATATCAAAGGACCATCATCCCAAAGTCCACGGAGAAGTATATTATGCCTTGCGGGAAAAATTATAGTTTTTATTATAGACAGCAAACGATCTCGATTTTCCATTTCTTTGTTAAAGTGCAGATATTTGTATTTGATTTGCTTCCTCAAGACAAAAGTTTTCTTGTGTCTTCAAAAAGTTTTTTCTAAGAGCAACAGCATCTTTGAAAATGCAATACATTTGTTAAATAAAATAAATAAAACGTTTGTCTCATGGCAACTTTTTTTTTATTTATTGAAACAAATATGGAGTTTAAAGCTCTGGGAAGGGAACGGAATTTCCTTTTCCCCTCCCTGAAACCACGTCTGTGCAGGATTGATAATAGGGAATCGGATTCAGCTTAAAATGTCGGATTAGGCGGATATAAGTAACACCCACGGTTCTACTTTAATTGTGCTGTAATTGTGAGGCACTTTGGCGGGTTTCAATTCGAATGCGATGATTTGGCCCTGATCTAGGCAAGTTGTTTTTAAAACGTGAACATTTTAATTATTCGTTGTGATTTTAAGCCACATAGCTATCATAGCATTTTGAACAAGTGTATTGGATTCCCTGTCCTTAAGGACCCAGATATACTTTATGGAGTCGCAAATGGATAATAAAGAAATTATAAACGAAATGTCAAACTGATATATACCCTTATAACTACTATGTGTAAAATGTTAAATAGGACCATTTAAGGTTTTGTTTATCTACACACCTGAAACTTTAAGTTACAATAACCATTTTGCGTCTCCCCTCTTTCAAAAATGTCATTAAAAATATTTCTCAAATTGAAATTTAAAAAAAATGTGACAATATTTGAAAGTGAACCTTCAAATAATGTGGCATGCCATCATTTAAGTTGTTGTAAGTTGTTAAAAATTTCAATGCTTCACTTTAAATTGCATGTAACTGTAAAAGTATGAAACGATTCTTGTGCTGACTTTAAAAAAGATATGACATTAATTACAGGCCTAATGAGAAAACCATTAAATACACATGGGCCCTTTAAATAATTACAGCATTGACTTGTGCAAATATTTTGTTTAACAATTAACAAAAAAAAAACTACAAGAGAGAGAAACAAATGTTGTACTAAATAATGCAAAAGTTAATTTTTCATGTTTTTAAGTAACATTATTAACTTACTTAAATACACTAATACTGACATTTACATTTTTAAATGTGAACATGAATTAAATGTTTAGAAAATTTAATTTTAAAAACGATTTCCCCCACTTCTTTCTTTATATAAGAAATATGTTTTTGCTAAATAAAGGCTGCACACAAATTTTGTATTAATTAAAAGAAATTTGATCAAGTTTGTCTAAATGGTACTTACTTGCAGATACCCGTAATGTTTAGTGAAATAATTTCACCATTTATTTCGAAAATCCTCGAGGATTACAATCATCAATCTCTTGTGAACCAATTTTACTGCATCGTGGGGCGCAGAACACAAGGCTTCATTTTTCAGTGTGTTTAACACGACAAAAGACATCTGAATGACATACTCTTTAAGAAATTAAAATCCGTTTTCCCATTCTATCGTTCAAGTTTTGTGTCAGTTATTGCGTTTTTTATTTAAGTTTGAAAATATGAATCTGCAACTATACACCCCCTACAAGCGAGTAAATTTTTTAAAGTTTTCTATTTCACGAACGAGAATAGCTATTGACTTCGAAACCGCTTAAAATTATTTTATTATAATATTTACAATTTGAAATATCTTTGCTGGATGAGGTGGCTAGGAATACAATAAGGCAATGTAAAATGGTATACAGGATTCAGCACAGCCGAATATAAAAGGGTTGATATAGTTTACTAAGTCTAAGAATTTATAAGCTTTTGTGAGCCCGCACATACCCCTACAAACTCACACAAGTTAACAAAATATAAACATAAGCAACTAAACAACACTTTATTAATAATCATCCTCAATAGCGCATATCTTCTTTAAATAAGCTTTAGAATGCGATAAAAATACTCAGTTGGAAAAGCAGGAAATTAAATTCGTCCTTTCCGTTTGCCACAAACAAAGCGAACATAGTGATGAAGTGAAGTTTGTATTTTGATGCTAAGTCCAATAAAACACAAAGAGAATCATACATGCAAAAAGATTTACTTTCAATAGGATTAAGTTAATTATAGAACTGGGAGGCTATTAAAGAAGTATCAATGTAAAAGAAGCAAAAATTAAAGCTCAAAAAAGAACAATAATACAATTCCATAAGAAAGAAGAATAACTTTTACTTTTTTACCTATTTAAGCCTTAAAAATTAGCAACTAGGGCAACATAGAAAAAACCAAACGTTAGTTATTATTTCATAGGTTATTGACTAAAATTATCTTTTTTAACATTTTCTTATTATTAGGTGTGTTCATTTACAGAAAATTATCACTTATTTTCGATAATTATTACTAGTAAGTGTTCACGTACACAAAAAATTAGCAGCTAGAGAGCCAAAAAAGAGCGTAAAATGTTTAGAAACAAAAATGTTTCTGATAATTTCTGCTAGTAAAAATTTTACTATCAGATATTATTCAAACAGTCTTTCTGTCATTATGCTTTGAAAAAAAATTTAAGTTTTAAATTTTTATAAGTTTACAATAACAAAATACATTTGCTTACAAGTTTTGACTGTAAAAGTGTTCATTTACTTTTAGATATTTTTGAGAGCAATTTTCAAAATATTTCTTTTTACTCTCTCGTTGCTAGTAATTACTGGAAAGTTATTGAACACAACTATTGATTCTTTGTTTCCATGAACAACAATAAGTACAGGGTGTCCGCTGGGAAGGTATACTATTATGTTTGTTTATAATTTTTGATTAAATGAAAGAGAATGGATCCTTAATTGATAAATGTTTTTTAAAATGTCAGCAATGATGTATAAAATACAATATCAGATAATTATCCGCCGCTGTTAGCTTCACAATTGCGAGCCCTTATGTGCATATTTTCATTACATTCTCACACGTTTCACGCGGTATTTCAATAATTTTATCACGAATGTTTTGTTTAAATTGCTCCAGCGTTTCTGGTTTGTTTGCATAAGCCTTGATTTTTAAATATTCCTACAAAAAGAAGTGCAGAGCAATTAACTCAGGTCACCGTGTAGGCCAATCGACATCACCATTTCTTGAACTAATTTGTTGTAGAAAGAGGTTTCGCCTTAATTTCATTGTAGTCCTGGCTGTATTTGATGTGGCACCGTCTTGTTGATAACGCATGTTAACCAAACCTAAAACATGCATTTGTTGATTCAAATAGTTTTCAGTCATATCACGATATAGCTCCCCGTTGACAGTTACCGTTACGCCAATTTCAGTTAAAAAAATTTAAGGTCCAATGATTCTTTCTGACCAAATTGCATACCAGACTGTCTCTTTTAATGGATACAAAGGTGACTGATAAATAACTTTAGAATTTTCCATGGCCCAAAACTAACTATTCTGTTTTTTCACATATCCATTTAAATGAAAATGCGCCTCCTCACTCATTATGATATTCTCATGAAAATCGACGATTGGTTTTGACAAAATGTTTTAACGATTACAACACGTTGATTTACTAAATATGTTTTCCATAATAAATTTGCCACGTTTTTACTTTACGACTGCCAAATATGAACTGTCAAAATAAATTTTCACCAAAATGGCGGCAAAACAATATATACTTGCCGGTGGACACCCTGTATTAAAATATTATTTATAAATAATTAATCCGAGTCCAATCAGTGGTAGGCTTAAACTAACAAACTCAAAGCTAAGAAAACATCAATTCTTCTATTTTCGTCTAAAGAAAACTTTTAAACGAGTATCTCCGCCATTTTATTAGATGTTCTTGCTTGTTTAAATTCTTCTTTGGCTTAAGATTTCAATTTAAATTTTTAAAATTTAAATATTTGTTGGGAATATTTTTAATAAAGTTTAAAGTTTCAAACAAGACTGATTAATGTTTTTTTAACTCTCCACAATGTGTGTGCACGCGCATGTGACACCATAAAGACGCAAAGCCCAGCATCTGCCAAAAGCCGCTTTAAAAGGATAGAGTTATGTTTGGACATGGATATTGACATGAACATGGACAAATAGCAAAAGGAATTTCTGCATATTTTTAAAAAAATTATCTATGACAAGTATTGCTTAATTTTTTTTTTAATTTCAACTCAACTTCGATCACTAGTTTTATATGGATGCAAAGATTCCAAAACTAATCAGATCTATTTAAGGTGCCTGCGCGAGTTTTATTTCTGAGCTCAATGTCTGCTTAAAGCTCTGAAAATTTTAGTAAATAAATTTAAGTTTTTAAATTAAAAATGTTATACTTTCCACATTTTATTTTATCCTTGCAAATACCAATATTACGTACAGCACTTTCTAATGGGTTAAAAATTTTGCAATAAATTACATTTTGTAATGCTATTGTTAAACAAAAAACAAACAATAATGCTGAGAATAAACATTACAAAAAGAAAATTTATTTGTATGTAAATACAGCTTTTGTGTTAAATTTCATGCATAAGACTAAAGGTCCTTTTGTTCCAAGGATTTGTGTTAAAATGTATTTTATAGCTTTCCTTATAATATGACTTTTTAATAAAAAAATATTAAATTATCTTAAATAAATCTTAAAATAAATTAATAAAAAAAAATTTTAAATTATTTTTAAAAACACGAAGCATCTAAAAAAAATCAAAAAAATTATCTTTTTTAAATATAAGAAAGTATTTAATTCTTTTCAACGAATTAACTAAAGGCATTGAAATACCATTATTTATAAATGCTTTTGTTTTAAAACATCCTTTTTGCTATTTAGCTAGTATTGTCTATGAACTTTACTATTAATGTTTTATAAAAAATCTCATTTGCTACAAATAGGTCAGAGAAATGGCCTCATTTTTCTTACATTAAGAAAACGTCATTAGCAGAATATATCGCTTTAATTTAACAACTTTTCTTTATTTTTCTAATTCTTTTTATCAATTAGTTAGTCTATCGATTTGCAGTTTTTCTTCTCTGTTACACTCCAACGGACTCTTAACTGAAATTTAATTATTCTATAAAAAAAAGAACACTCTTACATTCATTTTATTGAAAACTCATCATAACAATTCATTTAACTACTTAGTTGATACGTGCTTTCAACATTTGAATATTATATTTTATATGAACATTTTTCTTTCTCATTCTTTTTTGTTTTATTTGTCTTTACATATTCTATTTCTTTTTCTTTTGTTTCTATGACACAGTACCCTTAATTCCTTTATATTACACAGATGAATTAGTATTGAAAACTTCTTTGTAATTGACAATGTAAATGAATAAAACACACAGTCATACCCATACTCATACACAAGTCGTTTCCCAGCATGCAAAACTTGATTGACAATGTCTATAACAGAAAAGTCTGGCAAAAATATGATTTGAATTACATAGATATCTTACTGATTTCTTTTCGAAACGTCTGAGAATTTTGATGTACGGCATGTCCATGTTATTTTTGTTCCTTTGTGCTTTGTTGTTATTTTTATCTGTAAGTTTGATTTTGTTCTCTTCTCTTTTATGCTGATTTTGTGTTTAAATATTTTTTCTTAGTGCAAACAAAAAGGACATTAGATTTTGTAAAGTAAAGTAACGCTGTGGTGCACTTATAGCACGCTTAATGAAAACTAAATTTTTTTATAAATAAAAAAACTAAAACAATGGCTTAAAACAAAAGCTTAAAAACAACAAATTTTAAAACAAGATTCACAATCATTTTTAACAGATTTTAAAATTTTCTAAAAAACAGTTTAAAATAAAAATTACTTCTAAACAAAAAACATTTTGCTTTAACAGATTTTAAAACGATTTTGTATCAGGATTCTCTCAGATTTCTGCTATGCACGTCGGCTATAAGATATCCGTACGATTTAATTTAGACTTTTGTCAGACTTGTCTGTAACAGCCTTCGCCGCTAACCTTTGCACGCTGGGCTTATTTTCTCATACATACACTTACTTAATCATGTTCATATATGCGTTTTATATGCTTTGGGCTTATGATACTTAAAAGCCGTAGAGGGACCTAAGTACTGAAATGTTGATCATAGAGCAAGAGCAAAATCTATACATACATATATTATTAAGTAGCTGTATGCATTGAAATAAAACACGTATCCTTGTTACATATATGCTTAAAGCTTTTCTATTTCAGCTTTAAGCATAAAAAGAAGAAATGAAGAAATTTGCAGAATTGGAATAAAATAATAAATCGAGAAAATAATGCTTAAGCTTTTTTTTAAATATAAAATCATGAAAATGCATTTTATAAATCCAAAATTTTTAATATAAATTTAATTTTCTCTTTTTGCCCTAAAAGATTTCTTATTAAAAGTTTTATCTTAAATATTTATGGTCATATGCATTAACAATTTTTAAACCTCAAGTAGGTCTTTTTAGGTTTTTAGATTTTTCATACAAAATCAGTACTTCAAGAAGGCAATCAAAATTGTTTTCAATATTAAAAACCTTTTTTCAAAATTTTTAGAAGTTCTAGAAAGTCGTGTTTTTTTAGTCAAAAAATGTTTAATTTTTAAACTAAATTATAACTGACTTTCCCTTCTACACTCAAAAAATTATTACAGTAACTGACTGTAAGCTATTAAGGAAGTATTCCGTAAAGTTGTTTTTAAATGCAAAAACAGTTAAACTTTTTATAAAATATTTTTTTTAACTGATTTAAAGGGTTATTCAAAGCTTCAGCTAAACAAAAATACTGATTTGCAGTTAAAGTTATTTTTGCCAGTTATTTTTTAGTAATATTAAATTTTGTTGTTAGATACTTTGTGTTTTGCTGTAAATAACAGAAAATCTAGTTAATTTAAGACGAAAATGTCAGTTAATTTTTTGATGTCTGAATTTAAATGAAAAATTTTGTTAATTTTAATGAATATCTTGTTGGATGGTTTTTAAATGAATATCCAGTTATTTTAAATAGATTTTCAGTTGATTTTACATAAATAATTTTTTGAGTGTACTTTTTTTTTGATTCAATAATAGGATAGTTGAAACCAGAAGGTATAATAAAGCTATATTTGGTCAAACCCGAATTTTTGTAGAGTAGTGAGGAAATTTTACCGATTAATATATTTTATTAAACAAACATTTTCAAATTCGCGCCATCTATACGAGAAAAGTTAACACGAGAAAATGTCTTGAGACTAAAGGGAATAAGACCCAAACGCAATTAAAACAATTTTTGAAGCAGCAAAAATATTTGTGTTGAAATGAGACTTTTCATTGGATACAAAAATGTAAAATTTATATTTATCCCGCCCAGAAAATAAATGTTTTAGCAAGGCATGACCCATACATAACTTACAAAAAATATTAATAATTTTTTTTCAATCCCAGTCAGTATGACTACGGTTAAAAGATAATTTTCCACCCTTTGCCGTATAAAAACATGCCTGAGATCAATCGTGACGAAGGGCAGGCCTAACGGCCTTGCAATGTTGCAATTACTTAATAGAATTAAAACTGCCTCAAGTATCGTGCTTAACAAATTTTTTTTCAACAGGAAACCATAAATTATTCATTTAAAAAATATGTTTTTTTGCATTGAATGTAATTATGATTATTTCAAATGAATTAAACTTTTTTATTCTATGAAACGACTGCCTTACGAGATCTTCCAGGCAAATCGTTTCTTCCAATTTTGGACCAATTTTTGCCTTGTGGTGCTAGACAAAGTCGAACCTACAATAAGCATGAAAAGCATGTTGCACAGTGGGGCAGAATTATATTTTTTAAGCGGCTGATCTGATTGCCATTAGCATTTACTTGGATATATCAGAAGAACATAAGAGCATAGGCCTTCAGTAAAACCTTCTCCCTTATCTCAAGGACGGTGCTATAAAGTTACAAAACAGGGTACCTCGGACAAAAAAAACTTTTCAACGCTTGGTACTCTTTGGTTTCGCAAATGATTTCATGATTTTTTTTGTACATTCAAAGCCCGCAGAAAGCTTAACAAAAACGTAGTTATAAGTGCTACTTTACTTAATTAGAAAGTGTGTAACGCCCCTTTAAAACTGAAGCTTCGAAATTTGTCAAGACCTTAGGTTAGGTTAGGTAGAACAGGCAGCCGTTGAAGGAAAGGATACAATACAGCTCACTTGGGTCCGCTTAATTCGGTCCCTTTGTGTTACCTGGAGAGGCAGATAGATAAGGTTGAGATGGAAGGAAAGAAGAAATTCAGAGGATAAGAAAGAAAGAAAGAACAGAAAAATGAAGCAGACTTACCAGGGTCTCTGGTGGGAATCGAACCCACAACCCCCAGACCGGTAGACTCGTGCACATACCACTGATCTACCGGGGCACCCTGTCCAAACCTTAGTCCAGCATTTTTTTCAAATTATCGAATCAAATACGAGGCCGATTTCCCTGAAATTGTTTAAAAAAACCCCATTTTAAACTAAACAGTTTTTAATTTGACAATCAGTTTCTTAAAAAACAACTTTGTTTGGGAATGCATAATAACTTGTATTATTCTGAAACCTATGTATTTTAACACACACTTTTATAAACCAAAAAATCGTTTTGTATGTTAATATAGTTGATCCTGGGATCACGAAACTCGACCTGTTTTAAAATTGATAAATTCCAGTTTAGCGAATTCGATCAAAAATTTGAAGGCTGCGAATAAAAATGTTAATCTGATATCAAGAGCTGCAAATAATATTAAAATATTTAATTTAAAGTTCTTACTGAGCCCTAGACCAATTGTGCGCTCTATGGTTAAAAAAAGTTTTTTTAAATATTTGGTATAGTTTTTGGGAATTGCGGGATATCTTTTTTTGGAGTTTTTTACTTCTTGCCCATTTTTTTCTAATAAAACACATATTTTTTTTTAATAAAGAAAGATCCTAACTGGTATTTTTGATAAGGCCAGAATTTCATTTATTTCGATAAATAGTCTACTCATATATCGAAATTATTCAAATTTTAGCAGAAAAAACACGTTAGGGTCCTTACTCTTAATATTTCATGTCAATACCTCTTGTAATAAACATTTGGATATTCTCCACCGGATTAAATTGTATAAAAATAGCTATTGGCTTTTGAAATTTTACCAGCTATCAGCTATTTGCCTTGCACCTTACAAGGTCAGGAAGAGTATGGTCTACTATACCACCTAGTTTATACTCTGTGGAATCCAAAAATTTATTAAGCGACCGTCAGTTCGTGTTTTTTAACCTAAAAAGTTTTCGTTTCAATAAAATTTTAATAGAAAACTAGCATCAATTTTTGAATTTAATTAAACCTATATTTTATTTAAAAATTTAAAATCTTAAGTCTTATAATAATTATTCATGTAGAAGTTAATGACAGAATGGGAAAATGAAACATTTTTAAATGAATGTCACTTACAGTTGAGGCATATGTATGAACTTCTACTGCATTTTTATTTGAATTTCTTTTTTTTCAACTGCGTTCTTCAAACATATTATTTATTGTACTGGCAAGGCACTTAAGGGTATAAATTTTTATGAGTTTAAATATTTGTGTTTAATTTTGTACTATTTTGCATGAGCAATCTTATTATGAGCTGTAATTTAATTAACTTAACTTTTTACACACACACACACACACACACACACACACACACACACAAACAAATACATTTATACATATGTTTTGTATTAATAAGTGACACATTGCGTTTCTAAATAATTTTTTTGCCGTGAAATCAAACAAAATTAAAAAAATCTTTTACTTCTACTTAACTTTAAAAAAATTTTTTTAAGTGTACACACAAAAAACTACAAAAAAATTTTTTCAAACATATTCTTGTTCAAAATAATTTATTTTTTTAGTCAATTTATTTAATAGTCTCTAATAATATTTTTATTTGATTTTTAAATCAAACAAAATTTTCGCCTAGACAAATAAAATATTTAACCAGCTCAGCAAAATTTTTTAACAGAAACTAAAATTCTTGCAAAATTGTTTGTCTAAATTTACAACTTTCGTTGTAGGTCCTCAGCCAGACAAAATATTTACTGATTCTCTGAAATTTGTTACTGATTCTACAACTCAGTTTTTTCTGTGTAAAAGGCAAATCGTTAACTTTTAAAATAGTTTACTTATTCTATAATTAATAAAAACTTTTATTTGAAGTTCACATTTGTTAGAAACGACATTTCAACCTTTTTATCTTAAAAACTCAAGGGATAAGAGCTCAATAATACTTTTATTAACTCTTATTTATAATTAAATTTTAAAATAAAGGTATTACCCAGTACAATGGAAATGTGCTGAAATAATACCAGTTGTTAAGCCGGAAAACCGGAAAACGACATAAGTTAATAAAAGCCAGTTAGTCTAATACAGGGTGTCCGCCGGCAAGGTATACTACTTTGTTTTGCCACAATTTCGGTAAACATTAGTTTTAAGAGTTCATATTTGGAAGATGTGAAGTAGATATGTGCAAACTTTTTATGGAAAAGTATTTGGTAAACCAGCGTGCTTTAATTGCTAAAACATGACAACCCATGACAATCCCGATTTTCATGAAAAAATCATCAGAAGTGACGAGGCACATTTTCATTTGAATCGATATGTCCATAAACAGAATAGTCGGTTCTGGGCAATGGAAAGCCCTAAGATTATTCATCAGTCACCTTTGCATCCATTCAATGTGACAGTCTGGTGTGCAATTAGGTCAGGAGGAATCATTGGACCCTACTATTTCTAAACTGAGAACGGCGTTATGGTAATTCAATGGGGAGCGACATTGTGATATGATTGAATTCTTTTAAATGCCACAACTGCATGACTTGGGCTTGGTTAACATGTAGCATCAACAAAACGGTGCAATATCGCATACAGCCAGGATTACCATGAAATTACTATGAGACCTCTTTCCACAACAAATTATTCAAGAAATTGTGAGCTTGGTTGGCTTCCGCGATCACCTGATTTGACTGCTACGGACTTCTTTTTATGGGAACATCTGAAAAGCAAGGTTTATGTAAACTAACAAGAAACGCTGGAGCAACTCAAACAAAATATTCGTGAGGAAATTAATGAAATACCGCGTGAAATGTGTAAGAATGTAATGAAAAATGTGCTTAAAACTGCTCGCATTTTTGAGGCTAACCGAGGCGGACATTTATCTGACATTGTAATTCACACATAATTGCCAACATCAAATAAAACATTTATCAATATAAGATCCATTCTCTTTCATTTAGTCAAAAATTATAAACAAACAAAATAGTATACCTTGCCGACGGACAACCTGTATGTACCTTTGCAAAAATATTTGAAAAACTATTTTTAAAAAGACTTTAAGCAATCCAAGAGAACACCACCAATGAACACCCGAATAGTGACATCTAATTGTTAACATAATTTTAAATTCCATAGGGAAAAATAATATTATTCTGCCGTATTCTTAGATGTGAAGCAAGCATTTGACAGAGTTTGGCACCCTGGTTTTCTTTTTAAATTAAAATCACTTTTGACGATGTCCTTTTATTTGCTTTTAAAATCTTATTTGAACAACCTTTTTTTATGTAAAAATAATAATGAAACCTCAGACGTGTGCGATATAAACGCTGGAATATCACAAGGTAGCGTTCTTGGTACTGTTCTTTACATCATATATACATTAGACTTGCCGTAGACATGCAATGTTACAATTACCACAGTCACAGGTGATACAGTTTTAATTTGGGTGCCCAACAGCTGCTTCAAATCTATTCTAAAGTTGAAACGTGGTAAAAGAAATATAATATTTGGTTCAATCCTAAAAAATCTGTTTATGTATCGTTTGCTCTAAGAAAATGTGATTTTCCATCTACAAAGATGCATGGAAAAAGAATAACAGAGGTGGACATTGTTAAATATCTTCGAACGTGGCGGATAGAAGACTGTCGTGGAAAGATCATATAATGGCAAATATCGAGCAGTTAATATAAAGACAAATCGAATGAATTGCCTACTTGGTAATAAATCAGACCTAAGTTTGGGGGACGATGATGAAGGCCGCGGAATTGATAGGATAGGGAGGATGCGGATGGGAAAGGGGACGGGACAATCTACATTAATAGTCAGGGTGCGCTTAAGGCTCTAGAGGGACATTGTGTCAGGTCTAGACTCGTGAGCGACTGCGGAAGTGCTCTTCGTGCGATCATGGGGACACACAGGGTCAGGCTCTGCTGGGTTTCGGGTCATTATGACGTTTCCGGCAACGAGATTGCCGATGAGCTGGCAAGGAATGGATCGGCCTCGAATATTGAACTCAGTTGTGAGCCGGTGAGGCCACCACTGAGTTTCTATTATGGACTGATAGGGAATTGGATAATGGACAAGGTGGGCCAAGCCTGGAGGGACAGGGCTGTTTGCAGAATCTCTAGACACAGGGCACTGCTCTGTGAGATATAGGACGAACAAATGGGACAGGAATTCTCCAGATTTCGGCAGGGTATGCTGAGACGAGGAGGAGATAGAGACGGTAGAACACCTTATCTGCCACTGGCCTGGTTTTGAGGGCGCTTCTTAGATGGACTTGGTGAGGTCCCTGGCTGTGTGCTGGGGAGCATCATAGGTTTCATTAAGGGGGTTGGGTGGCTAGGCAGATAGGTGATTCAGGGCCTACGACTATTGGCTTTCTTAGACATCTTGCGGACAGTACTCTTGCTTTCTTTATCCTTATCCTTTATTTTTTCTTCCCGACTTTTCTGAAGGCATTCACAATGGGCCTGATGGCCTCCGAGTGGAGGTGGCGAGTTGGACTCGCCACTACCCTTCGTAACCTATTCTAACCCTAACCTTGGAGAACGAACTGTTTCTCTACAAAAGCAAAGAATTTGCAACCCCCATTGTAATTTCAACCACATTTTTTAACAACTGAGAGCTTTTTTATTACCCCAAAGCTTATTCTTATATAAAAACCATTTAAAACACAATTTTACATATTTTCTACCGTCGTTTTGGCACTAAAGCCAATCTATCTACATAAATGCATTCATGTGAATTGCCTGCTGATAACAAACATGTTTCATGTTTCACAGTTTTGCAGTGGTGCTAAAAGATCCATAAAAATATATTTGCATTCACATATGATATTTAATTTTAATTTAACCTTTTTTGCCTTTTCCGCTTTGTTTGTATTGGTGTCTGTGGCCAAAGCTTATCTCTAATAAAATATGAGGTCTGCATGTCATTATGTTATTCAAAACGTTAATATGTTTGCATCGAGTGCAGATGTGAAAATGCATCAAAAGGCTGCTGAATAAAATAAATTATGGAGTTGAAAATGTTGCAGTGAATTTGTTTTAGATAAGTTTGTGTGATTTTTACTTCACAGTGAATAGTTCGCTTGTCATAAAAAATATATGCAAGAATGCATTTACAAAACAATTTTTTTAATTATTAATTTTTTTGATTTCCCAACCTTTTCTAAAGAATTATGTTAAAGCAATGTCATTAGACTAAGCCCTGTACCAAGTTGAAGACCAACGTTAATGGTTTTGCTTACCGAGAAGCATTTAGTCTTGGAAAAACATTTTTTAAATCAGCCAAAAATCGGAATTCTTTTTTAATTTTTAACTCTTTGACTATTTAGTTTTTTTGAACTGAGTAGACATTCACATCGCATTAGTTTTAGGGGTATTGTGCGCTAATACAAATGCTTGTAACGTCCAAGAGGGTTGTCATTATATGCCCTCTCGTTGAGGTAGCCCCATAAAAAACCCTTGGATTAAGACCGAGCGACCTCGGTGGCCAAAACGACTAATCAGATTTTGGGGGAAATTTTTTCGGAGCAAATTTTTTAAAGCTCTGGATGCGTGTTTAGTTTCCCCATCTTGTTAAAACCACTTGTGTAAAGAGTACAATGAATGAACAGGTTTGACAAAAAGAGTTCCGCAATCATGCACCGATAGTTTTCATCGTTCACATTCATCGCCTGGCCTCGATAATTTTTGAAAAAAAATTATCCAATTACCTCATGCGTGGATAAGGCACACCAAACAGTTCCCTGTGGCAGTGTAATGGTTTTTAGTGTTTTAATCAAGGTTGCGGGTTCTGTGAGACCAGTAACGGTACTTTCGCTTGCTGATGTGACCGCTTAAATGAAAATTAGCCTCGTCGCTCTAAAAAATTTGATTTACAGGGCGAAAACGTTCCAACATCTTTTTACAAAAATTCTTGAGTAAATTCTAGTCACTTTCTTTCAATTTTTAAATGATTTAAATTTGAAAAGGATCAAATTCAAATCGTTGTTTTAAAATTTCATGAACAATCGCTTTTGGTAGTCAAAGTGAGGTTGCTCTTTTCCGTATTGAAAATCATGGATTTTCGCGTAAACTTGATGATCGACTGGGCATTGGCTGTGAGGCATTCATAGCCAAAACAGCTCGGTTATCACCTATTCGCCAAATATCGAACTTTAAACAAAATCGTCGAAGAGCAATTTCGTAAGGATCACTACCCGTAAAAAATGTTTCCACAGCGAACGCGTGATGCTCAGAAGACCTCTACGACATCGTTACTGAAAAACCCGCACAATCGATAATTCCATCGGCACCACCCTCCCTTCGTACCGCTTAAGAACGGTGTAGGGATTTCGTTAAACCAAGTACGATTTATCTGGTAAATACTTTCAAAATTTATTTTTTTGGGTAACAGAGATTTATTAAAAAAGGAGAGTTTAATATTTTAGTTTTATTTTATACATGTTTATTATTTGTAATTTAAAAAACTTTTTTTCTACTTTCCGTAGCTGTGATTTAAACCTGGGACTCTTCAAATGGCAACACCAGCGCGCTGTCATCTAGGCTTTCGAGACACTTTTTTTTTAAATGTTAAGATATATTGAAAAGCAACAAATTTTTTCTGCTCGATTTTGTAAAGTTATTTGAATGGATTTGATTTAAAGAAAACCTAAATCAAATCGTACTTAAAAATTTTAATTACAATTTTTGATAAATTCCAGTCTAAAGTTTTTGGTTTAAGAATGGGTTTTTTCTTTCTATGTACGATTTTATTGCATAAACTTTTCTTAAATGTTTGCTTTAACTGAAATAAAATGTGTGAGAAGAGCCTGATATTTACACATTTAAATTTCCATGTATATTTACATGTATATGTTGATACAAGTAACAGATATTCACTTTGCATACTGCAGCTGCTGTATAAAAATGCATAGAAAATTGGTCTACGTACCACACTACAAAGCGAATTTCAATTTATTTGAAAATGTCAGAAAATTGAATACCACCTGAAGCTTCCTAATTCTCTTCCATTGGATGAAACTATTTTAAATATGAGCAGGTGTATATGTATGCTGGAGTATGATTTATTTGTTTTGCTGTTAAGGTTTTATGTGTTATTTTTCAGGTTTTTTTCTTTTTGATTGATTTTTTTCACCTGACATAGTGATTACAAAATATTACAATTTTTTTTCTTATTTTATTTATATTTCTTTTGGTAAACTAAAATACATAAAAGCTGCGAGAAATTTTTACCGCAATCAAAATGCATTACACATGATTGATTGTTTGTGATGACAAAAATTTTACCAAAAATATATTAAATTTTTGTGGAAAAAAATTTTTATTGAATTAATAATTTAAATTCCAAACTTAACTTTTGGATTAGAATGGAGAAGAGCCATTCAAAATTTTTACTAGAATTATTGTTAAAAATAATATTATAAAAATAATTATTAAAAAATCAAAAAATATTTGAAAAAACGGATTTAATTGCAAAAAAATTTTTGTTTTTTCACTACAATATCAGAAAGTTTCTGTACTGAATAGTGGTATAAGCTTCTTTAGTTTTACAGAATGATCGTTATCCTCCATGAAATTCATCTTTTAAGGGACATAACTTTTTTAATTTTTTTCAAACTTTACGATATCTGCTCAGGCACGGTTCCTCTATATCTATATGTTTAAAAAGGAGCAGCGTTAATGACTGACTGACCTCTTGTGATGTATTAGATGGTCTTTTGGAAAAATCGAAATATAAGGACTACCCCCAAGCAGGGTATAACTGGGAAAATCGATAATTTGCTATCTTCTGAATTAAATAGAATATAAACTACTTAAATTTAAAAAATATCATGTTTTTCTCAAAAAAAAAATAAAGGCAGCTGTGTATGGGGATTTTTTTCGAAATTTTGGACCCCAAAAGGCAAAACAGGTTAAACATCATTTTTGTTACTCTTTATACCCACTTTATAACACACATAGGGGTATTTTGCCAATCTAGCCGGACATTAAGCCAAAAAGGAAATTTCAGAATTGTAAAAATTTAAGTGCGCAGCTCGACAGATAATAAAATTCTCTATTAGATAGTGAATTTTCAAATCTTTTTCTTGCAATTTGTAGTTTTGATGCACTGTCAAAATCAGGAAAGTTAAGTAAATTTGCCTGCCGCTGCCCACTAAAGGGGAGAGGACGACACTGTCCAAATGTAGATTTTTTTAGCTTTCGCTTACCTTTAAAGTTGCATTTGCATAACAATAGTAATGGAAACTTAAAAAAAATTTAATTTTTGAGAGGTGGTATTAGTTCTTCTAACTTTCCCCCCCTTGGTTCGATCTTTTATTAATCTAGGAGCTCTTAGTAATTTTTAGGAAGCTTTATTGTAAAAATAAAAAGTATTGTCCGGCTAGAATGGCAAAATGCCCCTATGTGCGACGATTCAGTAATATACATATATGTAAAAAAAATATTTCTAATTGCGCCCCAAAAAAATACGAGCATGTTTTGTTATCTTCTGTAAGCTCAAAATAGCACAAAAAAACCAAAGCGTTATTTTGCTTTTTTTGGTTTCATTTTGTAAGTTCTGCGCAAATAAATATAAAAAAAATTATCAAAATTACAGTCGGCATGTCTCGAAAATATAAACATACTTTTGGTAATTTTTTTAAATATTTAACATTATAGGTAGCAAAATGGTTTCAGGTTTTTTGCGTGGTACTTTTTTTAATTTTTTAAAACTCTTAAACCAACTAACAAGAAAATATTTATATATTTTTGAGCCACCCAACGCAATTTGGTTGGGTGGCTCAAAAATATATAAATATTTTCTTGTAACTTTTTTTTCAATTTTGGTCCTAATGGAGCAAAAAAGAGAAAAAAGTTATTTATTTATTTCTGTAGGTAAATCCTGTGATAGTTAAAATAATAAAAACAACGACATAATTTAAAGTTCGTTCGACTGATCCCAAACAAAACAAGAAAGCGCTCAGGGTGCTTTTCGCAAAGTTTGTACCATTTAAGGTCCACAAAAGGGTAAATATAATTGATATTATATTTATATTGATATTTTTAATGTACTTTCTTTCATTTCTTGAGATTGTGCGTATAGAAATGTAAAGTAAGAGCTGCAGACCCCTATTAAGGCCTGAAGTCAACTAAGTGGACAAAAAGTACTTTTTCGACCTTCTTTGTGCTTTCCCCATTTTTTGGGGTAATGAGTTTTGAAATAAAAAACTAACCCATTATAAGCTCAAATACCAATTAGATGCTGAAAAGTAGTTTTTACATTCTCGGTGCAATTTTTTTTTGTTGTTTATATATGGTGGTTATAGTTTAACATAATTCAAAGGTTATAGTTTAACATAGTTCAAATTGTCTGCCGATGAAAAAAACCCGAATGTTTTTGGGTCCATTTTGAATCTTCTTTACAAATTAATTGAGAAACATTATTTAAATTGCATTTGACAAGTCTGACTACGATATTTTTTGTAGTACTTTATTAAGCTTTAGATCCTAAGAGGGCAAAATGGGGCTTTGTTTCCTCAATAATTAATATGGACATCTTTAAAATATATGATAGAACTTGAGTATTTTTTTTTATGTTGTACTACTTAGGGACGTAAAAAAGTATTAATTATATATTGGTATATTTTAAATGCTTATTAAGTACTTAAGGTATTTAAAGAACCAATTTAGTACCTTTTTAGAACTTTTAAAATTATAAGTATTTAAATATGAGCAAAATGGCAAGAGACCCTAACAAAGAACATAAATTTAGATTTTTTCACACTTTTAATACTTATTTGCATATTTTAGGACTATGAGTCAGGAAATATGAAACTAGCGACCATTGTTTCATATACACGTCAAAAGCCAACGAAGTAAACAAGACCAACTTTTAAAACCCTTTTGTGCTTTTTGACATATTTTAGAATTATAAGTCTAGAAATATGGCACTAAGGGCTGTTGACGTAGATGGCGGTCAAAGTTTAAATGGACAAAAGTACTTTTTTACTTTCATTGGTACTTAATGGAAACAGAATATGTAAATTATTACTTTAAATATAGAAAATCAACTGAGTTTTATTTTTAAAGAGTTTAAAGTTTCGTGCTCTGTTTTTAAAAATAATTAGAACTACGTTTACGAACTAGCGGGTTAATTATTAGCCTTTTGTAAAGTTTCAATGTTACAAAAGAGCTATAAGTTTTGTTATGAAAGAAATCAAATCAATTTGAGCTGTAAATAGCCTCTACTTTCTTTATTTTAACTTTTCTTTTCCTTATTTTGACTTAAACACAAAAAAAATCTTAAGCTTTAAAGTCCCTAAAAATAACAATTTTTAGAAAATCAGCACAGACATTCCAAACATCTCCCTTAAACTTTCATAACAACGTTAAATCGTATACGTTTTTGTTTTTGTCTAAATACAAAAACAAAACAAAATAGCTTTGAGCTCAGATAAAGTTTTGTTAAGTCTCGCATTATGAAAAACATAAATAAAACTACAGACTACCGAAAAAAAAGTTCATTAAAGTAAATATTTACTTTATAAAATTGTGTAAGAATGTAACGAGCCCCATAAACATATCGCCTTCTCAATACTGAAAATAGTAAAAAAACAAAAAAATAATAAAGAAAAAAAATGTTTCGTATCTTAAAAGAAAACTTAATGGAGTTAAACTAAATTTTTGAAAAATCAGGTACCTTTAAAATTATTGATTTAAATTTTTTTACAGGAATTTTAATAATATTTTGGTTTTATTTTTTTTTGCTAAAAAAAATGTTTTCTAAGGTTTTGCGCCAGTACCAAAATACTGATCTGTACCAAATTTCATAAAAAATACTTTCAAACTTCATTACTTCTCACAACTGTTTGTATATGTGAATATGGTTTGTACATTCTTTGGATTTTAGTGTTAGTTAATAACTCTTCGTTTCTTAAGTATTTAAGTAGCTTATTAGATTTAAGGTTTTTTTCCTAGAATAAAATGTAGTAAGTGGTTTTCTTATTATACCCTTCACATAAGTAATAAGGGTATATATGTATAAATTTGTCTTTCTATTTGTAATTTCCTAAATATCCATCTGCCACCCCATAAATATATATTTTATTGGTCTTTATAAATAGAGGGGGGGGGGGGGGGGTCGATTTAGCGATTTTCTTCTGTCCAATTGCCCGTCTCGATGGTTTAAATCAAAAATATCTGCGAGCAAATCGCTATTGAAATCCAGCAAAATTGCCCAATAACCAAGATATAAGCCAAAAACCAAGACTGCCTACGTTTATTTCTCTAAAATTTGTAGACATAAACCTATACAACTGCTCCAGAGCTTCCCAACACAAGTCCACTGTAAGACCGATTCCCACTAATTTGTTCCCACAAACATTTTTAAAAAATTTATTTACAGCCTATCTCAGCTTTCTAAGAGGGATGCCATACAAAGTTTATTTCTTTTTTTAATTTCTTTAAATCGCTCCCACGACTTCCAGGGTGCTCCCACGAAGGTCAAATGTAAGACCGTTCGCAATGAATTTTTCCAAAATTTTAAAAAAATAGGATAAAAACCACTAAAACTTCCCTGAAGTCGCTAGTTTTCCATATCAAATATTTTTCTAAAACATACTTGACCCCTATCTCCATCACCTAAGAAGGCTGCCACACAAAATTTACAAAAATTATGTCAAAACGCCAATAACGTTTCTTAAAGTAATAATGTGTACGACCGACCTCCAATAGTTTTTTCTTCCAAACCTATAACAAGAATATACTTACCCACTATTTTCATCGCCTAAAAGAGCTTCCATAGTTTGGAAAGTTGTGAGAAATACCCTCCAACTTCTAGGGTACTTATACAAAGGTCAAATGTAAAACCAACCGCAGCTATTATTTTCTCCCAAACATTTTTGTGGGACAAATTTACCCCCTTTCACCATTCCTAAATAGGGGTGGCATACAAAATATAATAATTAGGGTAAGAACCCCTAAACTTCCCCGGAGTCGCCCTTAGAGGAATAAAATATATCACAGACCCCAATTAATTTCTTTCCCCAAATATATTCCTACAAAATACTTACCGCGTATCTCCATCACCTAAAAGGGCTGCTATCCAGATTTACAAAAACGATGTAAAAATGCCCATAACTTCCGCAGATTCGTTCCTTGAGAAATAAAGTGTACCCCCATACCAAAATTTTCCTAGAACATACTTACCCCCTATCTCCACCCCCTAAGGGGGTTGCCATACAAAATTTCAAAAAATTAGTGTAAAAACGAATACAACTTCCCTTTTAGTGACACCAAGAGGAATGAATTATGGCTTTGACCCCTTTTTTAGAATTAAGAGTTTATAAAGAAAAAAAATGGATACAAAAAGTTTGTGGTTTCAAAAGGCCAATGTGAAGGGTATATAAGATTCGGCACAGCCGAATATAGCGCTTCTACTTGTTTCTAAATGATGTTGTTATTGAGGTTTTGTTATTTGTCTTATTCACTTGTAAATAATATGCTTCTGAGTAAACAAAGTAAATTTACCTGAAAAAACCAAAAGTAGATTATGTTTATAGTTACTTTACAGACCTGAAATATCTTAACAACTAATAGTACAAAACAAAGTAAATGAATACCAATATTGTTGTACTTAAAACTTTAAACCTAAAAATAAGTTAAAAATATTTTCCTTAAAGTTTTGCAAAAAAATCATTCCTTTTTATGTTTTTAGATGAAAAACACGATAAACACATGTCTTTCTCTTTTGGAAACATACACGAACTGTCTAAAATATGGAAAAAGTTGTGTTTACCTCTATATAATAATTTTTTTAAATAAAAGCTGGTCATTAGTTTGGTAAACTAATTATAATGTGTGACTTTGTTAAGTAAATATGTGCCAAAAACAAAAATTTTAGCAAAATTAAAATTTTGGTTGTCCGCTTTAAGTGAAATGCCTTTTAAGAATCTTGCTTGCGTGCAATAGCAAATCCTGTATATTAAAGTAGAAATAAAAAGAACTATAAAATTAATTTTCAATATAACCCTTTAATTATTTTCCCACATGCATTTCTTATATCAATAATTATGATAAAAACAAGAAAATTTTCTCTTAAGTTTTACTCTAGAAAATTGTGAAGTTAGTTGCGAGACTTGCTTATGTAGTATCTTTATAACTTTCACACACCTAATCAAATTGGTATCTTTCGGTAACTTTCACACACCTAATCAAATTGTAACTTTATATTAATTTTGAATCTAATTAGATTATCTTCAGCAAGTAAATCTAATAATATTTAGTAAAATAAATTTGGAAAACTAATAATATTAAGGGTTTTCTCTAGTGAAATTTGTATTCAATATTGTTTGAGTTTTTATCACTAATGAATAGACAGTAAAGATGAAAATGAACATATTGTGTAACATTAAACAAAGTTATACTTTTCTTTCTTTATATGGAAATATTGATATCATTAGTTGCAAGCAATTCCAATTTTAAGTTTTAACATGTAAGAAAGTTGCAGTAGGTCTAGCCTGACCATATAATACACTACATTTGTATGGGGTCATATGGAAAAATTGACCAGTCACCACCACAAACAATAAGCTTTGTGCCAGTGTCAAAAATCTTATTTGGTCAAAATTTTATTAAAATATCTTTCAAATAGTACTTTGATTACATTGATACCCAGCTGGACGGATGGACGCACATGCTTAAGCCCCCTAAGAAAGTGATTCTCAGTGCTTGAGGGTGCCTCTCAGACCATTTTTTTTGGCGTAACAAATATTTGAGTATTGTTTCCGTCAGAAATGGGAATCTAGATAAAAAATGTGATTATCCTCGGAGCCGATGGTAATTCATTGGATTTTATGTGCACTGTTACGTTTTTGTTAGAGTGATAAATAATAACGGCATCTTAGACCCGTAAGCAGGTTAACCGATACAATTAGGCATTATTTGGAAAAGAGAAAGCAAGATATGTATAATTTTCAGTCTTCATATACGACCATCTTAATAAAAACTAAGCCATCATCAATATTAAGGCCAATGTAAGGTAAGACCTTTTTTGGGGTTAACAGGTATAAATAGGCAATGATATCCAAAAAAGTTTAGATTAAGTAGTAAGCAATTACTGCAAAAACATTAGTTTTGCTCATTATGACACTTAAAGACTGTATCAGGTGTAGTGTAATCTTACGAATTTTAGTTTTATTGAATTTTGACTTTTAGGTCGTGTTGTATATAATATCTCAGCCATATTTTAATACGGCAAAGCGTAGAAAATGACTTTCAAGTCGTAGCATTATTGACCGGCATTGAAAAGAAAGGGTCGAATATTTTTCGCAAATTTGGGTAAATATCTGAGTCACATCTTGCTTAAGCATCTATTATATTTTCTGGGCGGGCTTTATGAATTTTCTATTTTTGTTTCCAATGCAAAATGTCAACCTTTAGTTTCGTTTAAGCAGTTTTTTTTTATCAATTTTTTTAAATTTAAGTAAATCTGCAATTTATTAAATTAAACTTAGTAATATTGTGAAGCAAAAGTTGAAGGATGTTAATAAAATAAAGGACGCCCTTTAAGAAACGTGGTTTTAAGTTTTGTAAAACAGATTTAAATAAGAGTAGGTAGCCCTCGATGCGGTAGTATATTTCGACATCTGTAATATTATTTTTTCTTTCAAATCTAAGCTTTTCAACTAAAATTCCCATATCAATGCAAATATTGTTTGGCTTTTCAAAATCAGTTTTATATTGTGTTTGGCCTTAATGCCTTTTAGTCCCAAGACACACTATCAGAGTTTTTATAAGAGATGATCCTTTTTGTAAATCTATATCCTGCTTTTGTAGAATTACACTAAGTGGCTTTGTGACAGTTAATATATAATTTATAAAATGTAATCCGCAAATGAATTCGAAAGTGCTCAGAAAAGAGTTTTATAATAAGGCTTTTGAAGACGCATAATTGGGACAACTTTGTACGTGGATATTTCAGAAAAACTGCATTAAACTAAGAATAATGTTTTTAAAAAATAAGTTTGCTAGTTTTTTCAAGAAACGATAGAACTTTTTGTTTTATTAGTTCCCTGTTGCCTTTCGATATTGAGTGGTTAATTCTATGGGAATAGCAAAGCGATTGTTTAGCATTTTTTGGGATTTCTTGTACTTTTTTTACTGCTCCATTTTCTGCCAATATCAAAGGACACCCATCCGTTTCAATCCTTAAACAATTTTTAAAATCAAGACCAACGCTTTTCGAAGCTCTTGAAACTGCTAATAATAGTGTGTTTGCATTAATTGATACATTGACGTCATCGCCAATATCATTTTAAGGCTTTTCAAATGCGTCAATAAAGCCGATGAGTTCTCCTTTTGCTAACTTTCTAATTACGTTAAACTACCTTAAAGCTAAATGAGTTTGGGTTTTTTCTGATAAATCAGTGGTTTCGTCAAAAATGTTCAAATAGCACTTAGCGCCAAAATAAGATTATGGACCCATTTCTTTAATTCAGTTTGAATTGTTTTTGATATATATGAGCCATCTAAGGGAAAAACTTTGAAACGGTGGCCTAGAATTTTATCTTCGGCATCTAAACGAAATCGCAGAATGGAACGAAAACTACCTTCCGAGCTTGTGTTTTCAAAAGATACAAAGAACCATCCTGTCGATGTCTAAGTGAAATAATGCTTTTTATTATAGACAAAAAACGTTCTCGATTTTCAATTTCTTGTTGAAGTGCAGATATTTGTATTTGATTTCCCACCTCAAGACGAAAGTTTTCTTGTGTCTTCAAAAACTTTTTCCAAAAGCAACATCTTCTTTGAATATGCATTACATTTGTTTAACAAAATATATGAAACGTTTGTTTCATGCCTACTAATATTGCCTACAAATATGAAGTTTTAATCGTTTGGTAGAAAGGGGGGAAATTTCCTTAATATAACTTTTGTAAAGTATTCGAGCCTAAGTCGATATTTTTGAATATGACGCATTAAAATTTGTTAGACGTATGTTTTATTGTACTTCGCTATTTACGATAAAAATAGAAATTTTTAATACTTTTACTATTAGAAGACATATTGGAGTTCAGGTGACGATTTCTGTTTGTATTTTTAACTTACCATAAAGTAAAAACATTCTCTAAGATGCAAAATACTCCGCAAACTTTGCAAAACTTTCAAGTAAAAAAAAATTAATAAAAAAAAATCATAAAACGCTCTTTGCAATTCTATAGTATAAAAATAATCGCTGTTTTGCTGTCATTGCCTAGTAAATTTTTTATAAATTTATTGACCGTTTTGTAAGCTGTGTACCCCTAAAATAAAGTCAGAGCTTAACTAAGTGGATTAAAAATATTTGTACACATTTGTTGCATTGTTTCAATTTTTCAAATATATGACTGGAAATAAAATTTTGAAAGCAATTAACCCAGATTAATGTCAAAAAACAAAAAAAAATGAATAAAAATGTTACTCACACCTTTTAGTTTTAGATTATTGGTCTTGAAACATGAACTAAAGGACTAATAACCTAAATTGAGGTCGGAAGTCAATTAGATGCACAAAAAGTACTTAACTCACAGCTTTGATAATTTTGCATATTGTGAGACTATGTGTTTCTTGAACTTATTGGCATTTAATAGAGATAAAAAATATTTACCCCATTTGGGGTCGTGGACAAATAAGTAATTTTAACACTTTTGGTATCTTTTTTATATGAGCATATTTGTTTGTACATATGCATATGAAATTGAGAATTATTAACCCAAATTGAGTTGAGAATTAAATAGGTAGGCAAAAAGCCATTTGAGGTAAAAACTCTTGAAATGTAAAATCAAAAACTATTAAAACAAATTGATGACGAAGGCCATGCAGTTAGAAAACTAAAGAATCTTGATAAGAGTGCATACAAAATCATGCAAAATTTATATTTTTAAGCTCATATTACTCTCTTGCCTCTTTTTTACAGACTTGGCTAAAGAAGTAACAGACTGATTACTAGTAAATAGCATAAAGTATAGCACTCTTCTTTGTTTTTTTTTAATGAAATATAACATTAAAAGCCCAAATAAAAGCAAACAAGTGTAAGACATACTTATAAAAAAGTAAAATCAAAGATATGATTTTTAGAAATAAAATTATGAAAAGGTCAGATACACATATGGGATCGTATGTTTTTATATTCAATTACGTTGAAGTGTGTTCTCATGTATAAGGCAAAACCTAATAAAACATAACAATTTTATTACGAAGTTTTCTTATTATCAATTTAATAGAATAAAATATTGTGCATTTGAATATATAACTGTAGTTGTCTTCTCCTGTTTTATCGTACCTTTTTTAATATTTTTTAAAATTACTCGTTACATATTAAACATTAAACAAAATGTTAAAATATATGAAATGAAGCTTCAGGTTTGCATAGTTAAATATTGTGTGCTCTATTTAAAAAAAATGTTTTATTCTAATAAAACTTTTGTTTGGATTCCTGTCCGTTTATGAAATATTTGCTAGAAAATCAATTAACATTTTTTAATATCAACTTATGCCTTGATTGTCCTGATTTTCATGTGTAATTTTAATACACTTTACATAAGTGATAAGGATATATATAAGTTTGTAAATCCGTTTATAATTTCTTTAATATCCATCTCTGGCCCCTTGGCCCTTATAGATAGAGAAGTCGATTTAGCAATGTCCGTCCACCCGTCCATCCATCTGTCCGTGTCATGGCTGACATTCACTTTTTAAGCCGCGTAGACCCGTAATTGGTGTCAAACTATCTGAAATGTCTGCAAACAGATTGTTGTTGAAATCCAGCAAAATCGCCCGATAACTGACTGATATATGAGACAAAAACTAAGAGTTCCTCTATTTTTTTTCTCTGAAATTTGTACATAAAAACCTTTACACGGAGTTGCCCTTACACGGGTGCAACAAAGGACCCACTCTATTTAATTTTTCCTCGTGAACATTTTTCTGCAACATACTTACACCCTGTATCTTCCCCCTAACAGGGTTACCATACAAATTTAAATTTATTTTTAATTTTTTCAATCACTCCCACAGCTTTCAGGGTGCTCCCCCCACAAAGGTAAAATCTAGGACCGATCGTAAACAATTTTTTCTCCTGAACATTTTAATGGAGCATACTTACTTCCAATCTCCAGCCCATAGCTGGGTTATAATTCAATATCAAAAAAAAATATGGCAAAAACCCCTACGACTTCGCCCGGATTCTCCCTTAGTTTACCCTCCCAATTATTTTCCCAGAACGTGCCTATCTCCATTATCTAAATGGTCATCATAAAAAATTTACAAAGATTATGTTAGAACGACCCCCATTAGTTTCCAACCCCAAACATTTGCTTAAATACCTACCTTCTAGCTACACCCGTTCAGTAGGTTGCCCTACAAAATTTTAAAATTATGATAAAAACCCCTACATCTTCCCTGCAAATAAAAAACAGTTAAAAGTAAAAAAGTTTGGGGTTTCGAAAGGTCAATTTAAAGTGTGTCACATCAAACAACTCAACTAGGGCTCTGTTATAGGTTTGGAAATTTTGGCAAATTTAGGAAAAAATTTAAAATATTTACTGCGCTAAGATATACGTGTTAAATTAGAATTTAAGTATAAAACTATAAATAAAGAAATAAAAACTAGTATATAAATTCATAAAATTAAACTTAATGGCCTCCTATGCCAACCTTATGCTAAAATCGATAGTTCGATATATGCAAGAAGAACAGATATCGTCAATTCCGCGTAAAACGGCCCCGAACGGAAAAAAATTATTTTTATCTATTTTAAAACATTTGATGAATTTAAGTTTTTAAGGGAATAAAATTGTATATATAAAAGATCCATATTTTTTGTTTATTTCGCAAGAGTTGAAAATGATCAAGTACATAATAATCGGATCGTTTTTTTACGTTTTGATGGAAATGTCACAACCGTCACATTTTCTTAAGGTGCTTTTCTCAAGCAAAACTTGCTTTTTTGTAAAATTAATGAAACAAATACGATTAAAAACACTACTGTGAAAGTTAGGCCTTTGTTATGAATATTTTACACAACTTGATCTAAAAGTAAAAATTCCATAAAATTAAAATTTGTAAGGTTACACCCGCTATAGCCTTTAAGTTATCATTAGCAGAAATCATGATCTTTTAGTGCCAACTTACTGTTTATTGCTTAAAAATATACCATATTGCAAAATTATAGCCTTATTTAAATCAAAATTTTTATTTTTTTTTTAATTAAAAAGAAAAAATGTGGAAAAATGATGGGTCACACCCGCCACAATGGAATCGCCCATATTCAGCAAGTTTAAAGACAAAAACAACTAGTATATTTGTTTATGCATATAAGTAATTTTATTCTTAGGGATATTTAAAGACACACAGAAGAAACACGTTCTTAATTCATAAATTTTATTCTTAAATTTATTCAAAAGACTCTGCAGGTCAAAAAATGTCCATTTTGGACTTTGAATAAATCCCTTTTATGGTTAAATCAATCTTTTAAAGCTTACATTAAGTGCAGTTTCTAACTTAAACTAAAGAAAGAAATTTTTACTATCTAAGTCGTACTTGGCTTAAGACAATCCATACTCACAGTACTTTTGACTCAGCTAATATTTAATTTAGGGAAATATTACTTGATTTATTTTTTGTTTGTATGTATATGTTAATGATTTGTACTTGAAGCGCCCCAAATTCAATCATGCAGAAATACTTTCCAAACAGAAGAGATATTTACACACATTTGTAGCTAAAGTAAGCAAGAAATTAATTAGAAATCTAAAAACATACAACTTGCCTTAAGATATGAAATAAATTATCTGCATCATTTGTTAAGCAAGTGTCTTAAATAATTTGTCATAATTGAAAGAAGAAATAAAATTAGGAACATGTGCTGAAATAACAAATTTTACACACAAATCACACTCAAAATAGAATTAATTTCTTCATTTGTATTGAAATATATTAAAAGTCTTGTCATGCAATTATTTTAGTTTTAAAATGTTGACTTCTTGGAAAAAAAATTTTTTAAATTACAAAAGGAATGACAAATTAATAGATATGACCTTTCTAAGAATGTTTTTGCTTTGTTGACAATGTCGCCAAAAATATACCAAAATAGAGGACAAAAGTGGTGGCTTGACGACACCAGTCCCTAAGTTTCATTCAGGATAAATATAACTATTACAAAATATTTGTGTGTGTGTTAACATATGACAGTCTGTGTCCTTGCTTTTTTTAATCTTAAGTGGTATTTTATTACAGCGTTCTTGAGCTACATACAAATATTCGTTTTATCATGATGACAGCGAAGAATAATGGTCACTCTAATATATGTATTAATATCTATACATCCTTATAAAGGGGTTATTCTAATTTCATATGTAGTAATATATACGATGTTTTTGGGGCTTCTCTGCTAAATACAAAACAAAAAATACATTAACATATAAAAGAATAATGATACAGAAGCATTCATCATTGCACAGCTCAAACGCGTTAAGGTGGAGACATAAAGTTTCAACTGCGAGCACCTCCCTTGATAGTTGATCCACACTAAGACGAAAAACCAGCTTATTTTTATCTACCCAACTTTACTAACTTAAACATTTTTTTTTAAATTTTCAGTTCTACTCAAAAAATACATGGACAAGCCTCTTGTGCAGATAGGCAGCTGGACAGGCGACAATGGCAACACCCACTTCATTGGCCTTTATAATTGTTTATTATAGTATACCTTTAAAATTTTGTGCGAATCGGTCTGGTAGAATGAGATTTATTTATATTTGGGTGTTTGTGGGCGTGGTACTGCCCATTTTTTTGCCTTAAGAATTTTTGCTTCCTAAACTTGTACACCCTCAAAATATTATACAAATCGGTCTGGTTGTAGCCGCTCTATTTACATTTAATTTTTTGTGGGCACGGCACCGCCCATTTTCTCGCTCTTAAAAATGTCGACTTAATAGTGTCCGCATACCCTCAGAGTATTGTACAAAATGGTCTGGTAGAAGCAGCTCTATTGAGATTTGATTATTTTTTGTGGGCATGACACCGCCCACTTTTTTCACCTTAAACATTTTTGCTTGATAATGTCTGTATACCCCCGAAATTGTACAGACAAGCGACAGTAGCAGCACTATTTTGACCTTTAAAATTTTTTTTGTATTAGTCTCAGTGTGGATTTTTTGTGGGCATGAAACCGCCCAATTTTCGAATCATTGAAATGTATTTTCACGGAAACCCAATGTGTATGCAAAGTTTCAAGAAAATCAGAAACCAGGAAGTAGATGGATTTTTTTAATTCAATTATAGACAACGGAAATTTTAAAAATACCTTAAAGGCTAAGTCCTTATTTTATTAATAAAATCTCGTTACTTTATTTAAAACTCAATAAAATTAGATATACAGATAAAAATGCATACGTAGTTGAACAAACACACATTATTAATATTGAATTTCTTTTTGCTGTTGTCATTGTCAAGATTTTATTAGCCATTTGTGTTGCACATAAAGGGTATACTGCAACTGATACCGATGAAGTCATACACAGATATTAAGAATGTAGGACAAGCATTTCTTAAAGTCAATATCAGATTTAATATTACGTAAGAAAATTCTACTTTTAATATTTTAATATATGTGAAGCTGAACTTAAACTTTTGAAAAGTCTTACAAAATTTAAGAAAACGTTGAAGTAGAAGAAACAGTAGCTTTAACTACAAAAATTGTCGAATTAAGTAAAAATATATTTTATATTCACCTCATAGTAAAATTATTATCAACATAAGTAGTACCACATACTAAACCTACAGGTGGGCACATTTAATAAGCCCTTGAGGAAAAGAAGTACTGTTTCCCTCTTTTTATTGATGTCTCTCAAGCCTTTGACAAAGTTTGGAATTAAGGCCTGTTTAACAAACTAAGGCTGAACTTACCAGTAAACATTTTTGATCTTTAGAAAAAATACATAACTGGTTCACAATTTGTGATAAAAAAAGGAAACTGCTTAAGCTGCCCTCAACCAATAGGGGTGGGTGTACCTCAAGGGAGGATAAAAAATCCAATTCTGTAATGGCTTTACACAGTAGACATGCCTACAAGCAATCTTACTCACACGTCGAGATTTACTGACGATGCCGCCTTTCTCAGAACTCACAAAAACCTTAAAGAGAACTTGAAATAACTGCAATATCAAGCATCCTAAGTAGTAAAATTGGCAAAGTTATGGGAAATAAAAATAAATGAACAATAATGAAACCACGTAACTTTTACTTTACGCACAGAAACATACTCACCAATCCTTATTAACAATCATATGGTACCTCAGTGATTTGAAACGAAATATCTTGGCATTCCATGGATAGCCGCCTCACATGGAAATCACACAAAGATGCGAAGTTGACGCGAATGAAACTTAAAGCTACACAAATTCATTGGCTGATTGGCATAAACTCTGTGTTTTGTCTTGATTGTAAACTTCTACTCTACAAATCGATTTTGAAACCAATTTGGTGCTACGGGATACAATTGTGAGGCACTGCTTTCCCCTCCAACAAAGAAAAAATTCAATGCTGTCAAAATGAAATCCTAAGAATGAGAACTGGATTTACAAGGATTAACAAGTTCCGCTAGGTAAATGCGAAATCCTAAACTATGTGGATGAGTATTCAAATAAATTTGAAACACATCCCAGTCCGTTTGCTCGAGACATCTTGCAAGGGATACTATTGCGCTTAGAGGAAACTATTAAAATTAATAAATTTTATTATTTCAACTTTAATTTTAGTCTGGCACTGACTGGACCAACATCAATCAAATAGTTTTAAGATTAGAATATTTATACGCCCCGTGGTGTAAATAGAAAAAAACAAGAACAAAAACTTCGCTGGTTATTGGTGATAAGTTATAGCCTTAAGCAGGGGTTAAACAACTCTCCCCAAAAAACATGGCCACTGAAAGCTTAAGACCAAAACTGGGATATGTACCATTAGTATTTAAAAAATTATAAACAAAATTATTTCTGTTTATTTTACGTTTGCTTAAGAAAAAACTTAGTCCAGGGCAAAAAGCATCAAAAATTTTTTTTGCTTAAAATAGATATATCATCGGGCAAATACTTGACAAATCAAATATCGTTCTTATTCTAAAATTTTTTAGACAAAAGTAAAAACAAATAAGGAGACGGTTTTTAACCCTTCCATCAAGTAACTACTAACAATTTATTAATCTTTAAATGTTCTTAAGTCTTTGATTTTATGTGAGTAAGTGTTTGTGCATGCGTGTGCATGTTAGTGTGCGTATGTTTATTTGGTTTCCATAGAGCTACACTATTATCTTTCTCTTTGCCTTAAATTGCCATAAATTTCAATCTTGTTTTCATCGTTTCTTTTTATAAATGGCTTATTATTATTGAAGGAAGTAACAGCACACAATAGATTTTTATTGTTGGTTGTTAGTTCTTTGTTAAACATACCTTTACAAACAAACAATTATATTAAGTTTCTTATATTCCTGTCGCTTCTTAAGTCTTGCAACACAATAAAGAAGTTGTATTCTTAAGGGATTGAATGTAAGTGTTTTTGTTGTTGCTTGCAAAATCACAACTAAAGCATGGTTTGACTGAAAACATGACAAGTTAAATGCATTAAAGTATTTCCTTCTTCGTTTTCTGCGTAACGCATGGTGTTATTGTAAAAATCATTTTGTAAGAAAAAACTAAGAAATCTTATCTTCTTACGCTTTGAAATGCTTAACATTGTTAAAGAATTAAATTTCTATAAAAAATTGTAGTGAATTGGGATTTATTGTTATTTGTATTTAAGTGCCGATTATTTTGTAATTTAAAAAAGATCGTTTTCTGACAACTGATAAAGAAAACAAACAAAACCAAGTAAGATAGTAATAGTCGGCCAAACGAGGTCATATTATAACCAACCCAGTGATCTATTTCACATCAGCTCTAACATATATAAAAGAAGTGTTCATGCTATTTGGGTTTTGAGAATAACAACCCATGGAATAAACTATTGACCAATTGTGAGAAAAAAACTTAATTTTTTTGGTTTTTTTAATATGAATTATTGTGTAAAACGTTTAAAAATAGAAGAAAAAAATTTTGTTTTTTTAAATAACTAATAACGATATTATGTTTAAAAAGGAATGAATTCCAAATATTAGCTTTTTGGCAAAAATTTTATTTTTATTAATTTGAAAAGAGCTTATCATGACCCAAAACTGAATAATTTATTTTAACGTTTTTAAAAAAATGGCACTCCAGTCATGTTTAATTAATTTTTGCAGAATTAATGTTAGAAAAACTATTAAAAATACAATTAAAGTCAAAATTTTTTTAAATCTACGGTGTCGAATATATATAGCAAATCAACTTTTTAGTTGCCACATTGTTAACAATTGGCTAAATAACAGTGGAGGCTGTTAGCCATCAGTTGCCATTTCTTATACAATTTCGGCAACTGGCAACTGAAATGTAGTTCAGTTTTTATACGTAATCGAGCCATAAGTTGCCCAGCAATCTCCAAGGCTATGGAGAGTATGGTTAACTACCGCCTGGTTAACTATCTGTAGATAAACGGTTTGATTAAGCGACCGCCAGTATGGCTTTCGAGGAGGACGGTCTTTGGGGGGCATACTGGCCTTCTGACAGAAAAATTGTGCACCTCAATTCATCATTTTGGCGAAAGTAAAGTAAATCTCTGGACATATCCAAGACGTTTGATAGGGTCTGGTACTGTGCGCTTCTATCTAAACTTGTTGCTTTTAGTGTCAGTGAAAAATTGTCTCGATTTATATAGAGTTTTCTTAGAGATCGCACTATTCGAGTTGTTATAGATGGGATCTCTTCCAATGAATTCAACATCAATTCAGGGGTACCGCCAGGCTCGGTCCTCTCTCCTACTTTATTTCTTATCTTTCTAAATGACCTTCTATGTGAAATTTTGAATCCGATTTATTCCTTTGCAGACGACAGCAGCATATTCCATTCGTATTCGTTTGACCATAGGCCTAGCTCTTTGGGGATTGGGGATAGGAGACAGAGTATGAATGTCTCGATTAACCGCGATCTGATGGTAATCTCCAGTTGGGGCCATGCGAATAGGGTCAATTTTAATGCCCGTAAAACCCAATGTTGTCTTTTGACACATAAGCGCACAATGCCTCGTCGTGTTAATGGATGGTATAAGTATTGAAAACACAGAGACTCTTGATGTTTTGGGCATGAAAATACAGTGCAATGTCCGCTGGACGGAACGCATTTTTCTTGTGTCGAAGGAAGCATCGAAGTGTTTGTGTTTCTTTAAACGGTGTAGGAATAACTTTACACCATCTGATCTTCTCAATATTTATACCACCGTTGTCCAACCGAAAATGGAATACAACTCTCATGTATGAGCTAGGGCCCCAAAGTCTATCTTTGGGCTACTCGACCGCGTACAGGAACGAGCGAAGATACTCATCGGCAACGTTGTGGTATATAATCGTCTTGATTAACTGGGGCACCATCGTGATGTGGGGCGTATTTCGCTGTTCTATTGATACTATAATGGAATGTGCTCTGAGGAAAGCAGGGAATTTGTTCCTGAAACCCGGAACTTTTTGCGTGATACACGTTTTCCTAGAAGAGCACGCCCATACGTAGTCGACTGGCCAGGGAATCGCACCACTCATTACAGGGAGAATTCCTTCTTCGGTCGCACAGTTCGTATGTGGAATAAACTTTCTAGTGATGTCTTTCCTGCCACAGTAAATATCGAGAAATTTAAATCAAATGTCCACAAACACTACTCCCTATATCTTCCTTCAAATAACCTATTTTCCTGATAGCAACACAATGCGATGCATGTGTAGGGGCCATCCCCTGAGTGCTAGTTATTATTTAAAAAAAAAATTTGTAATGCCACTCCCGTCACTAGTGGCCATTAAAGGCAAAAATCATGTTATTTAAGGGTCTTCTTTTAATTAAATGCTTTAAAACATACCACCCGAAGAAATCATATTTTATAAATTATGTTTTAAAAAATTCAAATTTGCAATGTTTGAGTTATAATAAAAGATATAAGTTAACTGGTCACACCCGCCACAATGCAGTTGCCCTGCTTATATAATGTTTTTTCTTCAGTTTATTTTTATTTAAATTTCTTTTTACTTAGAAAGTATATTATTTTTTTAATAATCTTTAAAGAAACTTTTTATAAAAAGGCAAGTTTTCCGCTGATACTTACCGAGTAAAAATCAGCTTTATTGAAACAAATTAAGGATTTTATTAATCACTACTTTTTAAACGTAAGTAGTACTTTCCTGTAAAAATATATAATATATAAATATATAAAGTTTAGTTGGCAGCAATAAATAATGTTTAGCTTCTTCCGTCTATGGCATGAAATAAAGGTTTCACTTTGAGGATACTTTCAAAAAATATTGAAACTTTCCAAAAACGTTTTCATATCTTTCAAAGCATGTTAAACGCAACATAAAAATATTCCAAAAAGCAATATATAATTCAAACTAATATAAACATAGTTACGAAAGGACACTTTAAGCTTTAATATCTATATTTTTGCAAGAGTAGTTTAATGTCTGGATTTTTGTGCAAATATACCAAAGTTTGGGATAAGTGCGCGGTGTACATTCCATCTATCTAAAACTTATTTTTTATCATTCTCTGAAAATTATCGTAACTATATGAAATCTTAAAAACTTACGCAGTTAGCTTGAGTGAGCCAATTGTTGATTAAAAAGAGGGTTTAATTATCTCTTTGTCAAAGGACTACATAACCAAAAATGTTGGGCGATTTTAGCACCGAATTGCTTGTAGGGAAAGTAAACAATCTATTAATCCCTCTCTTCTGTTTGCATACTTTTGTCTGGCAGTGATGGTTACAACTACTGCTTTATTAGTTTTCCTTTCAACAGCCCTTTGATTGTCTATTTTGAAAATGTTGCGGTTGTTAGGGAGATTTTAATAACAGCCAATTAAAAACTTGCAGCTCTTTGTATGAACAATTTTCATTATTATATGAAATTTCAGTCAACACAAGAAAGTTCAATTTTGTTTCCCATTGTTATTGCTATAAAACACAAATTGCTGTCAAAGAAAGAAATTAAAAAAAAAAACACAAATTAAGTAAAAATTAAGCAAGAGAGGCACAGCAGTTTTCCAATGCCATCCAAAATTTCAATAATTTTTCTCGTTCTAAAGAAGCCTAGTGTTCAGTAAAACCAATTGATTTACCCTTTTGCTATTAACTATTCATTCAAACTATTATAAAAAGCAGTAATCATTAACATGAATTCTGCATACAGAGCAATGGACCCATTTTCTTATAAATTTAGAAGAAAAAGTTACAAAAGGTTGCATGAAGCGTATACTTAGCATAAAAATAAATATATATATATCAATCATACGTACATGTGTTCTGATGTTCCATGCACCGTTTCTTGTTTTCCTGTGTAATTACTATATAATATAAATTTTTGTCAAAAAAAATATTTACTTAAGAAAAACAAAAATTTACTAAAAATAAAACCAGAAAACAAAATAGGCATAGCCATCCAAAATTCCAATAATTTTGTTGTTCAAGTGAAGCCTTGTGTTAATTAAATCTAATTGATTGTTTAGGCCTTTCACTAATCACATTTCATTTGGACTATTCATTTTAAAAAAGCAGTAACCAATTACATGAATTCTACATACAGAGCAACTAACCTACATATAAACGCAGAAGAGCAAATTATAAAAGGTTGCATGAAGCGTATACTTAACATAAAAATATATAAATATCAATCATACGTACACGCGTACTTACGTACATGCATCGCAACGAAAATTTTCACTCTTTTTACACCATAACCTTTTGTATACTCGTTTATTGCTTCACATTTTTTTTGTTAAATTAAATCACCCGTACTGCACTTCATTTGCAAATTATGATCCAGAAAATAAATGGAATTTAAACCAAAAAAGCCAAATTGTTAATTATTTGCAGCTGCATATCGTAATTTAAATCATAAAATATCATAGTTATTTTAATTAAAAATATTTGTTTAAGGCCCTACATAAAAGACACAATATTGGTTTCTTGTGTTTTAAGTCCTCATTTTATCCCAATATTTAATATTGGGAAGCCAAGACTTTATACAATTTTCAATTATTGTTGGGTTTAAAGAAGTGGTAGGGTAGTAAACAAGTTGATAAAGAGTAGCAGATAGATTTTTGTATACAATTTTCCTTCTTTGAAGATAGTAAAATTTAACTGTGCCGGCACCATGCCGGCATTATGTTCTATGATACTCTAATTACCCACATTTCAATGTTTTGCATATCAAATCAATGAAAGCATTCAAAAAAATACTAAATATAGAAGTTTTAAGTGACACAAAAAACCTTTTAATAATTAATAGAAAAATATCAAATAAAAATCAAATGAGTAAGAGTGATATCGCCAGCTACGATAAATATGAAGGCAAAGCTATTTAAGTTATTTTAGGACCTTCCTTCCAAACATATTTTAATTCAAACAGGATTAAAAAACGAACTTTGTTTTTTTTCTTTTGAAAATTCACAAAATTTATTCATGAAAAAACTCTTAAGCCTTTAATTAAAAAGCCTGTTGTTCATATCTTATATGGTTTTCGCCTCAAAGCATGCTGTACATTTTGTTTTTATTAAATGCTGCATTATCTAATAACAAACATACTTCAAACTCATGAAGATATGTCGTATTTCTATATTCTTCAAATAAGTGATAAGAGCTTATATAAGTTTGTCGTTCCCTTTGTTTATTCTTAAATATCCATTTGCGACCCCATAAAGTCCCTAAAGATATTTAAGTCAATTTGCCAACTACAGAGGTTGTCCTGTCTATGATTTAGTTATGCGCTCATCTAAGCCGAAGGTAGTTCCTGCCCCTCCCCAGCCGTTAAATATACCAACAACAAACATTCCCCAGTTATCACAGCCAACTACAAGTCAAATTTCTAACGCCAACGCTCTAAAGTCAAACCAGTCCAATGAACAAAGGCCAAACCAACCAACCACACAACAACAAGTGCCAACAAGTGAACCAACTGGTCCCAATTTTAGCCGTCTGGAAGCCGTAATTGACAATATGGTCAAACAATTTACGCATATAATGGCGCAAATGGCTAGCATGATGCAGGAGATGCAGAAAATGCAGTCTGCTCTTCTGCAGGCCATACTTAAAAGACCATGAACTGCCTCAGGGTTTGTTTCTGGAACGCAAACGGCATCCGCAAACACAAAAACGAGCTCGACTACTTTTTAACACACCAAAAAATCGATGTCATGTTGATTTCCGAAACTCATATGACATCTAGAAGCACTTTTAAAATTAGTGGATACAATTTTTATGATTCAAAAGATCCCAGGGATAGATCCTGTGGTGGCTCTGCTATTTTAATCAAATCAAGAATTAAGCACCAATGGTTGGGTGGCCTATCTGAATGTTATATGCAAGCAACAAACGTCTGCATTGATGAATTTTTCCATAACCTTGTGATTTCATCAGTTTACTGTCCACCCAGATTCTCCATAACAAAGGATCAGTACAACAATTTCTACAAATCATTAGGTCCCCGCTTCATAGCTGCTGGAGACTATAACGCTAAGCACACATACTGGGGCTCCCGCCTAATTAGTCCCAGAGGTCGTGTCTTGTATGACTCCGTGTCGGAAATGGGACTTTTCGTTATTTCAACTGGACAACCAACCTACTGGCCAACAGACCACAATAAAATTCCAGACGTAATTGATTTTGGCGTAGCAAAAGGTATATCCCCGGAGCTTATTGAGGCCCAAGCCTCCTTGGATTTATCTTCTGACCACTCACCAACAATAATCACTATTTGCAGTCCTCACCAAATAGCAGCTAGTGAGTTTTTCCTATCTAAAAGAATTAATTGGTTGAAATATAAAAAATATATTAGTACGCACTGCGCGGAGAACCAATCGCTAAAAACTCCCGGAGACATAGATGATTGTCTGAGCGTCCTAAATGAAAACATTAAAAAAGCCGTTGAACATGCGTCTTCTACCTACCGCCAGGCTAGGTACAACAAAATTTTCTCTGAAGATGTGGAAAAGCTCGTATCTGAAAAAAGAAAAGCCCGCAGGGAATGGCAAAAACATAGATCGCCCCAACTTAAAACTAAGCTGAAAGAATGTACAACCCAACTAAAAAGCTTGTTGGAGGCTCACAGGATGGCATCACTGAAAGAGTACCTGGAAGGTCTAGACGCGACTCCTCAGACAAATTATTCCTTATGGCGATCAGCCAGACGTCTTAAAAGACCTGTTATTGCAAAACCACCAATGCGCAATCTGAGAGGATCCTGGGCTAGAAATGATGAAGAAAAATGCGATCTGTTCGCAAATCACTTCAAAAACGTATTCACTCCCAATTCATGCACTGACGTGAGGGAATTACCGCCTGTTGTTGCAAGACGTCCTCTAGAAATACGTTTCCGATTTGCAGATGTTGTAGAGGCTATCGCTAACCTTAACGGTAAAAAAGCTCCTGGCGTTGACAAAATAAGCAACAAAATGCTCATAGAACTGCCTCTTACTGCTAAAAGAATCATTCTTTTTATTTTTAACGCGATAATTCGGCTTGAACATTTTCCGCCTATATGGAAAGTTGCCTTAGTAAAGATGATTTCTAAGCCTGGCAAAGATCCCTCGAAGGTAGAATCTTATAGGCCCATAAGTTTGTTACCCACAATGTCAAAATTGTTCGAAAAACTGTTAAAAAACAAGCTAAATCCGATCCTGAATGAAAACAACTGCATTCCAAATCACCAATTCGGCTTTAGAAGTCAACATAGTACCATCGAACAAACTCACAGGTTGGTACAGGTTATAAGAAAAGCCTTTGAGGAAAAGAAGTACTGCTCCGGGCTTTTAATCGATGTCTCACAAGCTTTCGACAAAGTATGGCATGAAGGCCTTCTAAACAAACTAAAGCTCAACCTTCCAGCTAATATTTTCAACCTTTTAGAAAAATACATAACAGGCCGACAATTTATGATCAAAGAGGGAAACCAAATAAGTTGTTCCCAACCAATAGAGGCTGGTGTCCCTCAAGGAAGTATACTAGGTCCAATTTTGTACTTGCTTTACACGGCAGATATGCCAACCAATAGTTTCACACACACGTCGACATTTGCTGACGACACTGCTTTTCTTAGTATTCACAAAGACCCTAAAGAGGCTTCGAACCAGCTGCAACAACACGTAACCCAAGTCGAGAAATGGGCAAAGTTATGGGGAATAAAGATAAATGAACAAAAATGTACCCACGTAACTTTTACTTTACGCAAAGAAACGTGCCCTCCAATCACTATCAACAACCATAATGTGCCTCAACGATCTGAGACAAAATATCTTGGTATTCACCTAGATCGCCGCCTTACATGGAAGCCTCATATAGATGCTAAGCTGACGCAAATGAAACTTAAAGCTGCTCAAATCCACTGGCTAATTGGTAGAAACTCTGTGCTACGTCTTGATTGTAAGCTTCTAATCTACAACTCGATTTTAAAACCAATTTGGTGCTACGGTTTACAATTATGGGGCACTGCTTCCGGCTCTAACATCGAAAAAATACAACGCCGTCAAAATAAAATCCTAAGAATGATAACTGGTGCTCCGTGGTATGTGAAAAACAGCAACATCCATAAGGATCTAGAAGTTCCACTAGTTAAAAGTGAAATCCTGAAATATGTGGACAAGTATTTAAATAAGCTGGAAACGCATCCAAATCCGCTCGCTCGAAGTATCTTGCAACATAGTAGGCACTCCCGACTGAAAAAGAGGGATACTATTGCGCTTAGATGAAGATAACTATTTTATTATGAGAACTTAAATTTTAGTCTGGCACTGGCTGGGCTAATATTAATTACTAAGTCTTAAGATTTGAATACTTATTGTTAGTTCGCTTAAGCGAAGATTCAATAATAAAAAAAATGGAAAAAAAAAAAAGAAAAATTTGGTGATGTCCGTCTATCCATTTGTCCGTGTTATGGTTAAAATCAGCTTATTAAAAACCCCGCGATGTCGCAAAGACCCATAAGCGGTTTCAGATTATTATAAACATCTGCAAAAAATGTATATTGAAACACAGCGAAATCACCCGATAGCTGACCGAGATATAAGCCAAAACCTTAGACTACCTCTGTTTATTTCTTTAAAACTTGTACACAAAAACATCCACAACTGCCTGGAGTTGCCCCTACAAGCGTTTAATGTAAAACCAACTCCCATTAGTTTAGTTTACAAACATTTTGGTGGAACAAACTTACAACCTATATGCGCCCATAACAGGGCTACCACACAAAGTGTAATTTTTTTTAAATTTTTTAAATCGCTCCCACAGCTTCCAGGGTGCTCCTAAAAACGTCAAATTCAAGACTATACCCAATAACCCATATCTCTATTTGTCAACAGCGTTAATATACAAAACTTGAAAATTTAGGTAAAAACCCCCACAGCTTCCCCGGAGTCGCTCTTAAGGGAATAAAATGTATTACAGACCCCCATTAGTTTTCCCTTCAAAACATGTTTCTAGAAAACATTTCCTCCTACCTAGTCTTAGAGCAATAAAGTGTAGAACCAGCCCCCATTAGTTTTCCCTCCTGAACATACTCCCAAATTATACTTACCCCCTATCACCATTGCCTAAAGGGGTTACCATACAAAATTTGAAAAAATGAGGGTTAAAACCCTTACATGTTGTGAAGATTCGGCGCTCTTACTTGTTCTTATTTTATATTATTCAAATTGATTTTCCGTATTTGTGCTTCTAATCTAGTTAGCCTTGTTAAAAATTTAAAATGTAAAAAGGATTTAATGGCTCAACAAGATCCTATTTTTAAGAATACCTAATCCCTTTCCGAGTCGAATTAAAGATTCCCTCGCTTCCATGTTACTCTCCAAAACACCTTATGCATGACGGCATAGATATCAAAATTTTATTAAACAATTTTATATAAACAAAATTCTAAAAGACAGAGAGACGTTAAGGGTTTTACATGATACCTGCCATGCTGGCAATGACTCACGGTGCTATCAACACTGGTGGATACAAAGCGTCCACCAGCGCCCCCAGAATAGTTCACCCAACCACCCAGGTACCAATTCTCTGCCATGACTCTGTGTAGCCACAACAGACCCCTTGGTGAGGAGTTGGGCTATCTAAAGCTGAGTTGCGTTACTAGTTTTGATCTCAGTTGCCCTGCTTGGGGATAACCACAGCCACTACGTGAACTCCCGAAGGAGACCTCACCACTAATCAGTTCATGCACTGGTAAGCACATGGGGCCAACTAAATCCTGTGGTACCAGATAGGACTCTGGTCAGCCTTGGAAATTTACTTCCGTTTCATTCCTACAAATTTCTATTTTACACACATAAGGTATTGGTACCCTTAAAATCCTGTATTGCTGAGCCACTTAATGGCGATGTACATGGCACAGCGCAACAAGGACAACCTGCCTCAAGCCAGACCAGTGAATCACTGATCACACATTTACCCAAGACAGATTGTTTTCATCTCAGCCATGTCTGTTAGCCTTACAGTAATTGAACTGAAAGTTGCCCGGTTAATACCGCTAGGAGATAGACTTAGGCGCTTGTGTTATACACTTATCAACCATTCTAAAAGACAATAATTTACCTCAGGTCCACAAATGCCCCTATTTGGAAGTCATCTCATAAACATGCTTTTAATTTTTGCTAAAGTTTATTTTGATGCCAAATAAAACGATTTGTAGTGTAGGCTAAAATATTTTCTGGTTTGACCGCATATGATTTTCTTTCTTGCTTAATATTAATTTGCATTCACCATGAAACCTCAAATTAAAAGCAATTACTCTTGTCATATACAAAACCACACAAACGTCATCACAATTTTAACCATTTCAAGAACAATATAATTGGTGTGATTTTAATTGGCATGTGTGGGTAACTGGAGCCAAAAGCAAACAATTGAGCTAATCAAGGGCACTTTATATAAAAAAAAAATAAAAATATTTTAAAGTAAATTTTTAAAATAATTATTAATTAATTTTTAATTAAATTCTTAGTAATTTTTAAATCCATAATTATTTTTTTAATTCATTGCCTTTTTAATTGTAAAACTAAAATATGAATTCAAAGCCAAAAACTAGCAAACAATGGTTTGTTGATTTATAAAAATATTTAAAATTTTTGTTTTTACTTTAAAAATATCAATGAGTTAATTGAGATAATAACACCAATGAAAAAAATTCATATAAATAAATATTAACCAACAGCAAACCATATAAATGGAAACAAATTGTAAGAAATTTCTTAATGGAAAATAAAAACAGCTTCAATTATTATATTAAAGTTTTTGTTAAATATTTACTGAAAACGAAAAATTACTTCTTGCTTTTTCTAAACTAATACATTTTTTAGTAATTCAAATTTTGACATTAAAAACCACTCAAGTAGAAAACAAGTTACAATATATAATTATTAAATGATGAAATGAAAAAAAAATTATGCAAAATTTTTTCCCATTCAATCAATTAGATTGATGTCCCATGTCTTACATTTTAATAAATTTATTGTATTGAAAATAATAAATTTCTTGAGTAAACCATATACACAACACCATATTTGCATGTTTATGCATGTTTGTTTTTCATAATATATGCACGTGTTTAAATTAAAACACAACTCTGTAAACATCATACATTACAAAAGAATATATTGATTTTAACTGTAAGGCGATGGTCGACAAAGTATAAAATCTGAAAATTAAGAAAACACTGCTTGTGGGTCCGGAAATATATTCAGTTGTTAAAAGCCATATCATTGAATTGCGCAGTGAATTGACACGAAACGTTGTAATTAGCAAATAATATTGCAACAGGTTGTATAAACAAAGCAAAATTAAAACAGAAAATAAAAATTTAGGAAAAAAAATTATTTGTTGTTTTAATATTTGTGAAATTTATTTTTTAACTTAAAAGGCTGGTATGCAGCTCTTACCTGGTTCACAGGCTACAATAAGATTGAGAACTATTTTGCCTAAATTTGGGTAGACTTTTTTTCACAAATTTCTAAGGTCAGCATAGCAAAAAACTAAAAAAAGAAAAGCAAAAGGTAATAGCCGGTCAAGCTTGCTTATATTATATCCAACATCACATTTGTATGGGAGCTAAACAAAAAAAGAGCCAATAATTTTTGTATATAACTTGTTTCCAAAAGCTTTACTAAGAAAATCATTATTTGGTAAAAATAAAATCATATTTTAATTAAAAATGTCATCACATTTTTTTTATTCAAGTTTATGTGCATAAAAACAAACTTCTTTTTGATGCTTAGCGCAAAAAAGTTCTATAATTTTTAACAAAATATTTTGCAACTGAAATTATCTAGAGCTGCTAGATGATGTTTACAGTTGCAATGCGAAGATTACCAAGTTTTCTTAACCTGTCATGTAAGTTTTTGAATATTCTTTTCAATAAACCTATTAAAGAAGGAACTTTTCTATCCATAAATTTAAAAGGCCCAAGTCATGAGAGTTCTTGAAATATAAGAACAAGCACATTATATCGCCACCACCAAGGACACGTAGATATATAACGCTCAAACGTTTTTATTTTCAAAGTTTGATAATCCAACGACTTTGATGCTGAACTCTTGTATACGTTGTAACATACAACTGTGAAACCCTGTTGCTTGCAAGGGCCAGCGGTACTATACAGGCTCTTGAGCAACAGCAAAAGTTGCACAAAAATGTGTACAAAGTCTTCAGAAGTAAAAATTAATAATCGAGCCAGTTAAAACCCAAAGTGCTTATTCTACGGTGACATTTGTATGAGATCTATGTCCAAAAATGAGCTGACTATCAGCATAAGCAGTAAGCTTCGCTCTAAAGCCGAAAGACATATTTGTGCCAAATTTAATTAAAATATCTTCCAAATTGACTACAAAAAATTTATCCGACTCAGGAAGTGTTTCTAAGTCCATCGATTTACTTGAAAATTTGACTCATACTATTATTTTTTGGCACTACAGACATCTGCACAAACGCATAATACCCCTACCACCTATAAAGTGTGGGTATACCTATAAATATTTGTTATAAAATTCATTTTGATTGTAAATAATCAAAGCAGCCTGAAGAACCGGAATTAAAACAATTTTCAAAACTATTTTTTTATTAATTCTATGTCTAGGTAAACTTGTACACATGCTTTTTTGAACATATGGGTGCGCATATATTTTACATTTAAATTAATTTTTAATTGAATATTATTTTCACGCACAAACACACACAGCCATACACACATAATCAATTATCACCTTTGCAAAAAACTACATAATTAATATACTTTGAATAAAATAAATTGTGCAAATTAAATTTGAATTACAAGTGCTTATGAGAGTTAATATATTAATTATAACAAAATAACTTAAAGCTTTCATGTTTATAAAAATAAAGTTGCAGGTTAAAAAACATGCATAAAAGTACATGCGTAAAATTGTTTAAACTGGCATATGAACACATACAATATCAAATGTTATGAATCTAGATTGAATTTTTTAAAAAGACAGAAACATTAAAAAGTTGAAGGTATTTTTTACACATACTTAGTAGAGTACTCATTTGAACAATAATCGCTGGATTAATCGAACAAATTTCTGTCGATTTATCACTCGAGTATTAAAAATTGAAAATTTCAATTGGAAAACAACTCAAACGTGTACGTCAATTAATCGAATAAAAAAAAAAATTTTAATTCTTCTTGTTTTTGCTAATATTTTACTTCCTGCTGCCTTTCGTTAAAAATAATAATAAAAAACAGGTGATCTATTATATAAAGAAGGGTTGTGTCTATGTATGTATGTATGTATGTATGCATTTATGTTTGTATTTTATAGCTGGCCACACTAGTGGATCGATTTTTTTTAAATTTTTACAGGGAGTTACTTTAAGTCTAGAAGAAGCAATAGTCGACTTTTTTGGAAACTATTGCTGCCACGCCCACACTTCGCCCATATGTTTGAAAAGGTCAGGTAATGAATTGCCTAACAAAATTACCCAAAGCCATACTGATCAAACAAATAAAGCTAAATACATGACATTTATAACACGTCTCAAGCTTTCCATGTTTGTTTAAATACAGTTGAATTTTTAAAAACTCGGCCCCTAAAAGGATAAAAAAGGGCAAAAAGGGAAAAATCTGTAACCAAATAGATAGAAACAAAATTTTTTAAATTTTGCGTTTTCCTTCAGAAATAAACAGGCAGGTATCTGGTGTTTTTTTTTTATTTTTTACCAAAAGGGGGAAAAAGGGTAAAAATTATATTTTGGTACTTTTTATTTCTTTTAAACTAATAAAGATAGAAACATTATACAAATTACATTCGGTAGGTCTAAAAAAAATATGACTATGTTTTTTATACTTTTTTTCAATTTTAGACCCAAAGGGAGGAAAAAAAGGTTAAAAATATATTTTGATTTTTTTAGGCGTTTTTTGTAACCATATGTTAATTTGCCATTGGAAACTCCACACGCTGAGAAAAACATGGTCAACTATAATCACGGAAATATGATCACGAACAATTTCATCATTGTGGGGTTACAAAGATCATCATTATGACTACCACAACCATACTATACTAAGTTTTGGGGGAAAAATATAAACATAGTTATAATTAAAGTCACGATTTTATGTTTGTGATAATCATTTTTTTATTGTAGGAAGCCATTAGCTTGATTATGACTTATTGAATACACAATTCTTTAAGAATATGGTTATTATAATCTAATAGCAACATATGTATGATAACCCGTAATCATGATTATGGTTACCTGCAATCAAATACCACAAACATAAAATGGTAACTTTAATAATAACTCTGATTGTATCTTTCGTCAAAAACTTACAACAACTTTCATTTTGGCTAAGTAGGATGCACTCAATACCGTTTTTTGGGATTGGTTCTGTGATATCTTAATCATTGCTACTATCAGATACCAGCATGTATGAAAAATTTTGTTTCCATATTCTCAGCACACTATCTGTATCAGTCACCATATTACCTTCTTTAACTTTGCTGGAGAATGTACGTTTACCAAAACCTTCAAGGTTGTGTTTTGTTTTATGGTAAAATTTTTGGACTTCATTCTGACTTCTGAACAACTCGATACGCTCGTATTCACACCTTTTGATTTCTCTCTTCTTTTTGCAAAATAGACGCTTTTCAAAACTATTTTTCTCCCGACACCTTTCCTTCGCAAAGCGCGGTGCTACTGACTGCAGTGTTGCCTTGTATGCCACATTCTTCGCTTCAGTAGCATTACGACACTTCTGTCACCATCCGTTGTTCAATAGAGAACAAACTGGCTTAGCACACTTTTAACAACGAATGATGCCGTTTTCGGTGCTTTTTGATAGATTTTTTTCTTTTTGTACACATTGGTGCAAAAAGTAACTAACATTTTTTTCCCAGAAATAAGTTCTACACCAAGTTGTGTTTACAGCAATTAGGAACATTTTCAAATCTCATGGCGCATATGCAAAACAAAAAATTCATTCTAGTTGTTAGCCTTTTGCATAATTTAAAATATTTTATTTTAGTTTAAAATTAATATAATATATTTTAATAACTTCCCAGCCAAAGTCTATTTAAGATGTTTATTTTTCTGTCCTAACGAGCGACACTTGTTATTTTCTCTTTAATAAGTATTTTTCATTTATTTGCTGTTGAAAGCAAGCAGCTCTTCCTATACTAACGAGTTAGTTCCAGGCCAAAACTATGGTTGCACATAACTTGAAAAAATCACGAAAATTTTTAACATATCTCGGTTGCCATTGGAGGTAAGACCTGGGTAAAATTTTTATTTTATATATTTTTGATCATTTATATTATTTATTCAATATAGTGCCTTAAAGCACACTACGAGACATAGCCAACTTATAGAGATGGATAGCAACTAGGTAACACAATTTTTATCAAAATACTTAGAGATAAAATTTTCCCGTCCACTGGCCTCAATATAAAAAGCTCTCTTGCAGGTCAGTTTTTTCGTGCAATAATATATCAGAAATTTAATTTAATTAAAAAACAACAATTTTAAACAAAATTGAAACTATAGACGACAACACAATAAGTTTTATAATTTTTCTCAGAACATATGTTGGAATTGATAAAAATAACAAATTTTCCTAAACGATTTATTTGCACTTTAGAAACACAAATAATGTTTCTTAATTTAAACCCTTCACATAAATGATAAGGGTATATATATCATTTTTTCATTCCGTGTTTAAATTCTTTAATATCGATCTGCGACCCCATTTAGTTTATATTTTCTTGGTCATTATAGATAGGGAAGTCCAGCTGTCTATGTTATCTATGTGGAAGAGACACATAAGTAGTATCAAATCCGCTTTAAAATCAACAAAATCGACTGATAACTGACCGAGATATAATCCAAAAACCAAAACTACCTCTGTTTATTTTTCTAAAATTTGTACATATATGAGACAGACTCGCCTTTAATTTTTCCCCACAAACATTTTTGTGAAACATACTTACACCCTTTCTCTCCACCCTTTTAACAGGGTTACTATACAAAGTTAAATTTTGCTTATATTTTTTTATCGCTCCTACAGCTTCCAGGGTGCTCCTACAAAGAGGAAATGTAAAACCGACCCCTGTTAGTTTTTCCTCCCAAACATTTCTTTTAAATAAGTATATAATTACCCCCTATCTCAAACCACTAACATGGTTGACATACAAAGCTTTAAAAAAATAGAATAAAAGCCCCTACGACTTCTCCGGAGTCGCCCCTAGAAAAATAAAATGTACTACAGACCCCCATAAGTTTTCCTTCCCAAATATATTCCTTAAACGTACGAATCCCTCTCTTAATTGCCAAAGGGGCTCCCGGACAAGGTTTGGCGAAATTGTAAGAAATCCCCACCCCCCTCCACCCCGCCTACACCTTCCAATGTGCCCGTGGAAAGGTCAAATAAAGGACTGACCTTAACTCATTTTCCTAGAGCATACTTACCCCCTATCTTCACCCTAAGGGATTGCCATACAATATATAAAAAAAACTAGGGCAAAAGGCTATACAACTCCTCTATTTACCCTAAGAGGGTTAAAAATATGGCACCGACCCTTTTTAAAATAAAGAACTATTTTATAAATAAAAAATTTAATGAAAAAAAAGTAAGGATTTCTAAAGGCCAGTGTGAAGCGTATCTAAGATTTTGCACAGCTGAATATAGCGCTTTTATTTGTTTTTTCTAAAATAATTTGACTTGTATTTTATTCGAATTTTAGCAAAAAAACTTTATAGCAACATCAGCTTAGAATTTTGAAATTTTCCAATTTCTCGCTTGTATGTGTTTGAATTGTTTTATACTTGTTGGTTAAATCTGTAAGTTAAGTTGTTCATTTGTTTTCTTAAAAGCACAAACACATCCATACACACGTTTACATGTATGAAAGTATGAATGTATAAATGTATGTATGTGTTAATGTATTTTGCCACATTTATGACTAATTTTTACAAACGTCAGAGAAGTTTTGGTCAGGTCTTTTTGTGGCCATTTGGCATATATTAACACGTTCGTTGTGTTTTTTTTTTCCTTTTTTTCTTGTCACAATTTCATGTTGCTTCAAAACTGCAATATTTCTTTCATTTTCCTTGATTTGTTTCGGTAATTTAATTTCTTTTTTCCTGCAGATTGTACGGCAATATAAAAGAACTATTTTCTGTTTTAATAAATGAAATTGCTCTAACTTTAATTTCTTTTTTTTTCACTTGTTCGATTTGTTCTATTTTAAAAGAAAGTTTTTCTATTTTCTTTTGCTTTAACTGGACATGACGTTCTAGAGTAGAAAAGAAACCTTGGAAATGTATAGTTTGAAGACAAATATAAATAGAAATTTATAGTCGGTCGCAACCTTCATGTTATCACTACAGAGAAATATTGTCCGTGTTTCGTACATGATTTTTACACCGAGAAAACGTTTGAAGAACCACCATAGAGTAAAACGTTCGATTTCAAGTAGAGATGAGCGATCGTCCATTACCAATTTCTTTATTGTCTCATGTTCCTGGTCAACTGGCGCCAGGCTCCCTTTTGGACCATCTGTCACTGTATTCTTCTCGACATCCTTACAGTTCAAAAAAAGTGTCTCCATAAGAGAATCTCTGAGCTAAAGTGAAAACATGAGCCATCCATTCTTTGGATATATCCTGTTACCATTGAGCCCTTAAATAAAAAGTTCCGAAACCTTTAAAGCTCCTTTACCGACTCTATGGACTCGCAGTACTATGATCAAGAAACTCTTTTTGCTTTTCTTAGATTCTTAGCAGCCGTGCTACTGTTGTTTACCACACTAAACAACCTCCTCACTGTAGACCTCTTAACTCAAAGTTCTCTAGTCCTCCCTCCGAAAAAATAACAACGGAAACCCTAATCTATACCCGTTACCAATCAACATCCCTTATACCAGTGAGTTCTCCTACTACCGAACCTATCTTTGTAAGTGACCTTATTTTCATTGGTATTCATTCTATACCAACCTCAATAGTTCTCTCTTAGGCCCATTTTAAAATCAATTCTGTTATGGTCCGAAAACATTTACAACCTTCTATCTCTTTATAAAACCAATAACCCTCTTAGAGAGATTTATTACTGTTTTTCTATCGTTCGTTCTGAGCTACAAAAATAAATACTGTAGCTGGGAATTTAACCTGGGACCTTCTGAAGTGCAACACCAGCATGTTACCACTAAGATCACCGACACATTTTGTTTTTAAATGTAAAACAACAACAAAAAAAAGATTATTTTTTGCTTAATTTTTTTTAGTAGTTTAGACTAGACTCTATTTAAGAAAGCCTAATTACGGTTGGGGCTTTAAAATTATAAGAACGACTTTGGATAACTTTAAAAATAAAATCCTAAATTTAGAACATATTTCTTCTTTCTATGTAGAATAGAAAGGGGGGGGGAGTATTTGGTTGGGAAAATAGTTGGAGACTTTGCTAGGCGAGCAAAAGGATCAGGGCACCCTTGATTGCATCACATTACTGAGCCTTTAAAAAACTCCACGAAGAACTAGGCAGGGGTATTTGGCTGCAAGCTAGAAAAAACTTAGATTTATCATAAAAACCAGGTGACTGGGGGTAAGGCATTGGCAGCAAAAGTTTCAGCTGTCTCTTTCTACTATCAGCCGTGGTGGTCTTTGGTTTATGAGAGGTTGTGCTTGTTCTCGTTAACCTTTTTCACCCAACCTATGATCTCCAAGATTTCACTTTATTGACTTTGTCATGCTGGGTTTATCCTTACATGAAATTGTACTCATTAAGCCTGTAATTTTCCATGAGTAAGTTCTTTTAAGTGTTTAACAAATTATTCTATTTTTAAAAACTGAGCCTTTCTTTAAGCTACTTTCCACATCAACTTTTAACTTTAAAACTATATAAGCCCTCATTGAAACCAAATTTTGTTAAAAAAGTTTAAACGAAAAAGTAGATTAGGTTAGATGAGGTAGAACAGGCGGCTGCAAAAATTATGCAAGAATGGGATGCAGCCCACTTGAATCCGTTTCTTCCGTCCTTTTGTGGAAAAATATTAAAAAAAAGACTTATATAGAAATAGAAAACTAATGTATATGGCTGGCAATAGTCGCCCCGTAGTGGTCCCTGCCTTGAACCAACCGTTATCACTGATAAAGGATGATAAAATGGTAAAGCCAATGCTTACTACAGCCGACGGGACATCCACTCTGTTGATACCAAAAAATCTTATCCGAATGTTATCCCAGGCCGGATAGAAGTAGAAGAGGTGCTTTATACTTTCAATCATCTCTAGATCCTGACAGCTCATACAGAAATCGTTAAAAGGCAATCCCAATCCCCTGGTATGGGTCCCAATCGACAGTGGTCGGTAACTGCGGCCTTGACGTCCCTTATCCTTTATTTATCCAGATCAAAAAGAGACTTGGAACATCTCGGATCTATTCTCGGATAGATTATTCAAGTGGTCCTACATCTAGGCTCGTGCAATTCTTCCGGAATATTTATCCACACATAGCTAACAGGAAGAAAAGGGAATGGGTTAAGGTTACGATTGTCCTATCATCCAATTTCGTACCATTCCTATTATGTGTATCGGCAGCACGGTTGTCCGCTATGGTCCCGTGTCCTCTCGCCCACACCAGGGTGATGTTTAAATGCATCACCATCAAGTTCAATAATATCCGATGTTCGTGGAATAGCTGTGATATAAAGTAAACATCAGCAGTAGACCTGAGGTCGGAATGTAGAAGTAAATAATTGCAAATATTTCTTTGACATTATCCCATGTCAATTCAATTTCCGAAAGCACTTTATCATGCCTTTTTGAATGTGTAAAATATCGTTGGTATTCTTATTTGATGTGAACTTAAAAGGTCTTAGAAGTACTTTTTAACCTTTAAAGTCTTTAACTTAAAAACATAGTAAGAAGCAATTTTTAAAAAAATGAATTGTGATATTGAATATAAACGTTCTGGCAGGGTCAAAAATATTTCTTTCTATATTTTAAATTTGAAAAATATTCCATATTAACTTGTGTAAAGAAATATTTTCTATTTTTGTACTAAGACAAGTGCCTTAAATAAAGAAACAATTTCCAACCAAAATAAAAGCTGAAATTTCCAAATAAAATATTTTAATTATTTCCTTCAGATAAACCAAACAAGCAGCGTTTTGCCAGATAACACTTCGTTCTTCCCTTAATCTAAAATTCTTTTTATTCTATCAAACTATTTTTATCATTCGCCAGAATACTTAAACAAACTAAAGATTGTTTGTATTTTAGTCAGAAATAATGTTTGCACTAATTATAAGTGTGTAAAAAACAAGAATTAAATTCTTACAATAATAAAAGAATAAAAAAAATAATAATTTATGGCAGTAACAATATCAAACAACAACAGCGCAATAACACTTGAAGCGTTTTCATTTCCGTTTTTTTTTTCTCATAAACAAATGGAGAAAACAAGAAAAGGAAACAAATGGTTTGTTTGGAAATGTAGATGTAAGTATATCTGTGTGTGTGTATGTGTGTGTGTGCCTGCATTTAGCACACAGCATGTTAGTGAGTGAACACCAATTTGTGGTTTCTTGCTTCCAGCTATTTTAACGTTTATTATTTTCGTGTTTATTTTTAATTCCACTCCCTACGTTTTTATGCAGAAACAAATTAAGAAAACATTTCATGCGAACATTTTTAACTGCATTTGTACTTGATCGAAATGCTCTTTTTATTGCAAAATTACTTTTTAAAAGCAAAACATCTTTTTATCTGAATTTTAGCATTCAAGTAAAGTGTTCTATAATTGCTCATATTTTCTTCGGTTTTTTTTATATTTACTGTCTGATGACAATATCTGATTTAGAAAAGCTTTTAGTGGAGAAATTAAAACTAAGCCAAAGAGAGGGAGAATCAACCTCAAATCCTCCTGCAACATCTGATGATTTGTGTCAAAAAATTTACTAAATGGATACAAATAACAAACAAAATCTGCTACTTGATGCAAAATCTTTTACCATTAGTATTTTAAAACTTACCAAAATATACTAAATTGGGTGTGTTTTATATTTTTAAACTTAAATTAAAAACGTATCAATTGTAATAATTGAAGTTTCATTAAGAGCATTAAACGATAGAATGAAAATGCTGACATAATTTGTTTAAAGGGTATGTCATCCAAATGTCTTTTGTCGAGTTGAGCACATTGTTCAAAACAGTGCCTTGTGGTCTGCGCCACACGCTGCAGCAAACTTGGTTCAATTGAGCTGATTTCTGGACGAATATTTTCCTTAAAGACCACAAGAGATTGATAATTGTCTTTATAAGCCATTTCTTTAAGGTAGCGCTACAAAAAATCTATGTAAGTTAGATCGGGTGAGCTTGGTGGCCATAGGATGTCCCCAAAGCGGCTTATCAGTTTTAGGGGAAATTTTCCCAAAGCAAATTCGTCGAAACTCTGGTTGTGTGTTCAGTCGCCCCATTGTGTTGAAACTACGTGTGCTAGGAGTACGATGGATGAACTCGCAGGTTTGGCAAAAAGAACTCCGGAATCATGAATTGGTAATTTTCACCGTTGACATTCGTCGCCTGGCCTTGAGAATTTTAAAAAAAAATGGTTCAATTATTTCATCCGTGGTATGCCTTCCAAACAGTTACACTGGGGCACTGCAATTATTTTTTTTTCTAATCGAGGATTGCGGGTTCCTAAAGAGCAGTAACGACAGTTGTGCTTCTTGGTGTGAACGTTTAAGTGAAAATGAGCCTCGTCGCTCCAAAAAAAATTGGATTTACAGTGCAAACATGCTCTAACATCGTTTCACGAAAGTTTTTGCATTAATAAAAATCACTCACTTTTAGTTCTAGAACAATTTGAATTTTAAAACGATGGAACTTCTGATCCTTTTTTTATATTTCATGAACAATTGCTCTTGAAAGTCCCAGTAAGATTGCTCTTTTTTTTCTGTATTAAAAGTCACTGATTTTCATGTAAACGGCTCCTAACCAGTTAAATGTTTTCGGGAGGCATTGATAGCCGAAGCAGTTATACGGAATCACTGAACACACAAACGAATAAAATTAACAAGCGGTCATCACATTTTTGCCGAATACCAAACTTTTCTTAAAAATATTTCCCTAGCAAATGCGTGTCAGATTCACACAATCAAGAACACCAACGGCTCCACCCTCCCACCGCACCGTTTGTTACTTGTTAAAATTATCGTATTTAAAAATATAAATTTGCCACCAGACACCCTGTATTAAAATTGTATATGACTTGTTTTTAACTCAAACTCTAGCTGGCATGGTGAAAAAGATCCTCTTTAGACTTGGTGAATCAGGTATGCTAAAGCTTGGGTGAGGCTTGGGGAGGATCAACTCCTACAGCAGTCAATTTTTACTGGATGTATGGCCTCGAAACTTGATCTTGAAATCTCACCTTAAGTAGTGTTGCTAGACAGAAAGGTTTGGAAAGGATCCGAGAAACTTTCTAAGGGGTGTGCAATTTTCACTGATGAATCGAAAATGGATATGAAATCTGGCATTAATATAACAGATACAGAAGTAAAGGTACAATGCGCAGTTTGGACAAGTGCAGAAGTTTCCTGGCAGAGTTGATGAAGGCCGCCGAATCAATAGGGGAGGATGTGGAAGGGAAAGGGGACGTGATCCTCTACGTCCAGAGTCAGGCCGAGGGACACTTTGTCAAGTCTAGATTTTTTAATGACCAAAGATGTGCTCTCAGGGTGATCATGACAACACACAGGGTTAGTATTTCTTAGGTGCCGGGTCATTGCCGGTATTGAGTTTGCTGATAAGTTTGTGTGGAGGGAATCAGACCATGGTATTGAGCTGGATTGTAACCCAAAAAGCTTTGATAAAGTCATAGACAAAGAGGGTCCCGTTTGAAAATTATCTTTATGCTTCTGTAGCCTAGATTAAATAGAAAGGGAACTAACCTGCTACTAAAAAAAGGCAGGCGACATATAACAGGAGGAGACATATAACTAGTAAATAGGATACGAATACTGCGGACTAAACTGCCCAAAGCTGTAGACCCGGCGAAAGAAGTCGCTTTGGGATCCATTTTTAGATTGCTTAGATTTAAGATTTAAGGTTTCGGGCTAGGAAGTATAAAATCATGCATTAAATTAAATGTCTAGGTTAAAAGCTAACTTCCACGGGGGTTTCTGGTGCTTGTGCATGATTAGATGAACTTCCTCCTTATTCTTTGTTTTCTTTTAATCACTTTACCGACAGCCTCTTTTTATTTTTCTGTCTGCTCATTTCCACATATTCTAAAGGGATTCGCAAAAAGCCTACCGATTTCTAGATTGATGTAGCAAATATCATTCATTATTACCTTCTCTACCTAACCTCACTTTATATTGCAATAAACACCATTCACTTCCACTAGAGTTTTAAAAATCGTCTCAAATAGCGGGGTTAAAAATGTGCGTATGCGAATGGATAATACACTAATAACGTTTAAAAATATAAAGTCGCCTGGAAGCCGTAATTGACATTATGATCAAACAATTTACGCAGATCATGGCGCATTTGGCTGGCATGATACAAGAAATGCTCTTTTGTAGGCCATGCTTAAAAAGCCATGAGCTGCCCCAGGGTTTGTTTCTTGAACGCAAACGGCATTCGCCAACACAAAAACCAAAACCAAAAAAATTATGTAATGTCAATTTCTGGGAATCATATGACATCCAGAAACACTTTTAAAATAAATGGCTATACTTCTTACGATTCAAAGATCCCAGGGATAGATCATGTGGTTGCTGTGCTATATTAATCAAATCAAGAATTTAACACCAATGGTTGGGTTGCCTCTCGGAATGTGATATCCAAGCAATGAGTACTTGTATTGACAAACTATTCCATAACCTAGTTATTTCATCCATTTGTGGCCCACCAAGATCAGTACAACAGTTTTTACAAGTCTTTAGGTCCCCGCTTCAAAGCTGCTGGAGATTATAATGCTAAGCACTCTTGCTGGGGATCCCGCCTAATTAGTACCAGAGGTCGTCTCTCATATGATTCCGTGTCAACGAACGTTTTGGCCAATTGACCACAATAAAATTCTAGATGTAGTAGATTTTGGCGTAGCAAAAGGTGCATCCCCGAAGTTTATTGTGGCTCAAGCCTCCTTGGGTATATCTTCTGACCACTTACTCACAATAATCACTATTTGCAGTCTTCACCAAATAGCAAATAGTGATTTATTCTTATCTCATAGAGTAAATCGGTTGAAATATAAAAAAAATATCAGCACTCCCTGCTGGGAAAACCAACTGCTTAAAACTCCCGGAGACATCGACGATTGTCTGAGCGCCTTAAATGAAAACATTAAAAAAGTCGCGCTTAACCGACCATAACTTTATTACTTGTTTTATAATATTATTTAAATTTTAAAGGAAACTTAATAAAGAGGTTCACAAGGTGTTCTTTTTGTCCAATTTTTATATTATTATAAAATTTCACAATGGTTTAAACACCTTTACCAACTATTGGGTACTCGGTGTAGGTGTAGGTTGAGTTGCTGTTACAATTTAATAAGCATGTTGAATGACGTAGTACTTTTTTAGAACTATTTTTGTATGAAAGACAACAAAACCATTGTGAAATTTTATAGCAATATGACAATAGAGCAAAAAGAACACCTTGTGAATCCCCAAATAGTGTAATAGTCATAAATAGCACATTATTGTCCATAAAATTGCACCTAAATAAGGATGAATTTTTTTTAATAAAAACCTTTTAAAAATTATTATATTTACAGCTGATTTTTATGGTTTCTTTCACACTGAGTGATTTAGGTATTATTTAATTAAATTATCGAAAAAAAAACACTATAAAATGTAGCCTGGACAAATCCTATTATAAAAGAAAAATCCAACATTATTTTGTGGAGAGGGTTGCTTATTTATTTGTTTTTATTTTTATATTGTTGCAACAACAAGTAATGTATCGTTATTTAAATGTATAAAGGTTTTAACTCGTATTTTTTGTTGTTGAGATTTTTAAGCTAATTGCTTTATACAGGCCATTTATTCACGAGGTAGCCTTTACTACATTAAGGCAACAATATAAAATGCATTTTTTTTGCAAATCTTTTTTAAAAACCACAACAACACAAAATGTACAAATGAAACTGCCACTTAATTACTATATGCCGTCTGGTTATATCTAAAAAAAATATTAACATTTGTGTTAAAAAAATATATGTTAAATATAATGCAAAACTAAGTGCAAAACTTACATTGGGCAGACATCGGGGCATCTTCTCTGACAAGCAGCAAGTGAAGTGCGAAACAATCCTATGGAAGTAGAATTTTTTAAGAAAAATTTAATTTAAGACTTATTATGAAAAAATATTACTTGGTTGTCTATTAGCAAGACGATTATAGTTTTCTTTTTTCACATAACAGTTATTAGGAAAGACAAAACAATTGGTGCCATCGGTAGTGTAGGCAATATGTATGTTATTGTAACAGGGAACAAGCGCTGTCCTGGAAATTTGACCAATGGAAATGCCAATTGCATGTGTCTGTTGCCTGGTCACAATGTATGAGATGATGAAAATAACGGTAAATAATTTAACGCACAACATTTTAGAGTTAAATAATGAAGACAATATATTTAGCTTTAAAATGCATTTTGAAAAATGGCAGGAGCTTTTATAGAAATCCGCAATTAAAGCAACCTTTTTTTCTTGAAATAGCTTCTTAAAACAAAGCAAATAATTAAGCTTGACAAACAAAAGTATAGTACGTCTGCATTAAAAATTATTTCAAAAAGAATAAAACAGAAAAAGAAAGATAAACTTAATAAATAAACAAACGAGTTTTGTTTAACTAAATATGAAAAACCACAATTTTTTTTTATACATATATGTATCTCAAGGCTAGTTCAAACGTGTTATATTTTTATACAAGCATGTATGTATAAATATATTGTGAATATAAATAGAGCTTTCTTCTAAAAAGCAAAGTTACCAGAAACTTTGAACCAAGTTCTTAAAATTATTTTCTTTTCATTTAAAATAAACGTGGATCCAGGCCAGTAATCCCCGAAAATTCCAATTAAATTTATGTTTTGCTCTCCCGGAATTTTTGTTAAGGAATCCTAAGCTAAATAGGATTAGTTTAGGTCAGGTTATGTTAGGTTGGGTTAGGTTAGGTTAGGTTAGGTTAGGTTAGGTTAGGTTAGGTTAGGTTAGGTTAGGTTAGATTAGATTAGATTAGGTTAGGTTAGGTTAGGTTAGGTTAGGTTAGGTTAGGTTAGGTTAGGTTAGGTTAGGTTAGGTTAAGTTAGGTTAGGTTAGGTTAGGTTAGGTTAGGTTAGGTTAGGTTAGGTAAGGTTAGGTTAGGTTAGGTTAGGTTAGGTTAGGTTAGGTTAGGTTAGGTTAGGTTAGGTTAGGTTAGGTTAGGTTAGGTTAGGTTAGGTTAGGTTAGGTTAGGTTAGGTTAGGTTAGGTTAGGTTAGGTTAGGTTAGGTTAGGTTAGGTTAGGTTAGGTTAGGTTAGGTTAGGTTAGGTTAGGTTAGGTTAGATTAGATTAGGTTAGGTTAGGTTAGGTTAGGTTAGGTTAGGTTAGGTTAGGTTAGGCTAGGTTAGGTTAGGTTAGGTTAGGTTAGGTTAGATTAGGTTAGGCTAGCTCAGGTTGAGCTGGCTGTCCCTGAAGCTATTACTTATTCGATGTAATCTTTTGGCAAATTCCAGCAGCCTTATCTTCTCAACGTTAGATAATTCCTCAAAGCTTTTGAACAAATAAAATCTTAGACTGCTTGTCTTTCAGCGTGCAAGCGCTAGACAGTGACAAAGAATTAGCACAATATTCTTTCTTTTTTCGGGTACACCACGGAACTTGCACTTATCGCTGGCCAGTCGCCCTTGCGCTGCTGGCATCAACCGCTTTCACACAATGACTTGTTATCATTTTCTCTAGGAATCTGTAATCAGTTTTTTACAAAAAACGGAGTAAAACACGTCGCCCCTCAGTCATAAAATCTCTACGTTATCCTGAAGAATCTATACGCAGATCTTCCTGGCTCTGACCCTCACGGAAAATGTTATGCCCCTTTTTTAGGAACTGAAGTAAAGCACGAGTATCTATTGCTCCTATTTTTCATAGGATAGACTTACCATTCCCCTCAATACCCCTCCCTACTCCGGTATCACCGGACACAGTTTGAAAGGATAAGGCAAGACCGGCAGCTAATTGGGCTGCTAGAATCTCTGCCTAAAAAATACAGCAGTAATAAAAAAGCTTTTAGGAATTCCTGATACCCAGGTTAGGGGTAGAGCTAGGCTACGAACATTAGTGGCGGGTTTAACTCGCCACCTCTATTTGGAGGCCCTGAGGTCCACTGCGAATCCCTTCAGAAGAGTCAAGAGGAGAAAAACAAAAGTATAGACAAGCATTCTATAGATAAAAGGAAAAAAGAGCAAGAGGGCCGTCCACAAGATCTCCAAGGAAGCAATATCTAGTGTTTGGCAGAAAACTGCAGCTCTGCCCCCCACCCCGCCCCCCTCTGTTGAGTGGGCCAGTCTTATTCTTCCATAGTTTAACACAGCTTTTTAATGATGAAGCCTTATTTCGGAATCAAGTAGTTACTGCTACATTCCATGCTCCTTTTTATTCTGCAATGACCGTATGGCGCGAATATAAGCAATTTACTTCTTTAACATTTGCAGGTTATGCGTACATGCGACTCACAGTGTCGGGATTTCATACATCAAGTGAACAAAAAAAGGAGTTATCACAAAGTGGGGAAATTTTGGACATATTTTATTATTGACAAAACATAACAAAATCTAAAATTTGAAGCGTGTTTCTTCAATGATTGGTATCCTTTACATAAATCCTAAAATTTAAATTATCATAAAGAGGAGAAAAAGATGTCAGCTTAATGAAATTAGTACAAACCTGCCAAAATTTCATTCAATTCCAGGCATGGATATCCCTCCCTTTAAAAATTATTTATTTCAAAACTAAAAAAATGAAAAAAAAATCTTTTATTAATTCGACAGAGTACAAACAATTGGCTTGAATTGAATTTACCACATTTTTTATCATGATATAATATTTAACGATATCAAGTCAAATGATAGAGCGTAACTCCATTTACCGATATTTTTCTTTGCGGCCTTAGTAAGAGCAGTAGGGGCATGGCAAGCCCCTCAACCCTTCTGCCTTTCATTCATTATGATGTGTTTTTATAACAAGCAAAGGGTCGGCCCGTACCAATATTTTTGCTAACTTCAATTTGAATGAAAAAAAATTTTAAACTTTAAAAATTTCACCAAACAAATGTATTTACTCCTAGTATGTACTTTTTTTCAAACCTTTTTTCCAGTTATTTCAAGTTGCTTTCCATTGTTCCCGCACTTGCTAAAATAACAGGTTTTTTTCTTTTTATTAATAAGTAATAATAATATGGCAGCGACGTTTTTACGAACATTTATAAAAAAAATAAACAATAACAGCCCTCTTTCCAAAAGGTTTTTTGTTTAAAATTATGACGTTGTTTGACTTAATAAGCGATATATAGTCAAGTCCCGGTATACACCTTTTAGTTGCTTTATACATATCCTGCTCGCGCAAGCTATGCAAACAATTACGTTAAATATTTGTTTTAATTCTGAACAACTCTTAATAATAAAATAAATAAAATTCTATAAAAAGAAAAACAAATTGCTAATAATAGTTACCCAAATTTAAGCTGATTCAAATTATGAAGGAAAAAAAATGAAACAATTAAACTGTCATTCTTTGTTAATAGGTGGGAAGTTGAATTCAAATCATGTGATCTCAAAGACACATACATATATACAGTTTAAAATACCCCTTTCAAAATGTTTATTTTTTAACTTTTTAAATATTAAATTTTGGCCAAAATAAATCACCCTATTAAAAAATGCTTTTCTTTTTGCAAATGGCGTTCAATGTCAAATCTGTTTTGACATTTGTGAACTAGCCAGATGTAGAATACAAGGGAAGAAGCCATGTAGCAATGCACTCCCCCAGGAACGCGAAGTAATCGTGTCTATTTTTCGCTTAACAGTTCGAATGGGGTATTGGCGCAGCGTGATCTCTGCGCCAATTCCCTGGTCATCTTGGGCCGACTGCGCAAGCACTGCGCCATTTGGTTACCAATCTTGAAGGGTATGGGACCACATAAGACACTGCCAAGTATGACCTACCCCAGAACGCCCGTTCTGCCGACAATATCGCCGGTATTTGCGAAGATGTCGAGCTGTCGCCAGAAACGTCGACCAAACGCCGTGCATCGCAATTAGCCATCAGCCGGTCGTCCCTAAGGTGAACTTTGGTCAAAGACATCCGCATGTTCCCGTAAAAAGTCCAGCCCGTGCATCAGCTCCTGCCTGCCGACCACCCAATGCGTGTGACCAACGCCCAAACATTTTTTAATTTCAAGACCGCAGTGGATGATTTTTAGACCAAAATTATAATAAGCGATGAGGCTTTAATCCCCCTCAGCAATTATGTGAACTAGCAAAACTACAGATTCTGAGGTACCGAAAACCTACGATTGATGCACGAGGAGCCATTATATCCGCTAAAAGAGACCGCATATGGCGCTGTTTACGCTGTAGGAGTCATCGGGTTATTTTTTCCTGGACGCCACTGGTCAAACGACAACAGTGGAAGGTGCGCGCTATAGTGCCGAGATTTTTCTGCCGCAATTGAATGAAATAGAACTGAAGGGTACAAATCGCTACAACTCTCCCGGAGTCACATTAGAGCCCCAACGAGTTTTCGCTTCTAAACATGTTCCCTGTACATACTTACCCCGGGTCCCTATCACCTAAGGGAGTTGCCATACAATGTTAGTTTTTTTTTAATTCTATTAAATCCGACCTAAATTAATTTTTCCTATTATACATTTTTTGCAAAACATACTTAACCCCTATCACCTGCGCCTTATAAGGTTGCTTTACAAAATTTCATAAAATAGGGTAAAAACCCCTAAAAATTCCCCGGAGTCTCCTATAGAGGAAAAAAAATGTATGACGAATCTCCAGTACGTTTTCCTTCCAAACGTATTCCTAGAACATACTTGCTCCGTTTCTATACCACCTAAGGAAGTTGCCATACAAAATTTACAAAAATTATGTAAAAACGGACATAACTTTTCCAGAGTCAACCTTAGAGAAATAAATTGTATGAGCGACCCCTATTTGTTTCCCCTTCCAAACATATATCTAGAACATACATACTATTTGCCATACAAATTTTAAAAAATTTATTTTAAAGCCACAACAATTTCCCTGTAGTCAGTCTAAGGCCCCTTTTTAAAAATTTAATGTATTTTATAAATAAACAAAACAACATTTATAAAGTTTTCCATTCTAAAAAAAATGTTGCAATAAGTATGTGTAATATTTTTATTAGTTTACACGCACACTTAAAAAGTTGGCCATTTTTTTTTTTTTTGTTTCAATGGAACAGAAAAATTGCTTGATTTTAATAAAAACTGCACTCTGTGTTAAAAACTCGTCTGCATAAAAAAGTATTTACTTACATAATACATCTGTAAAAAGTGGTACTTTGTTACACTGAAATATAATTGGGGGTAAGATATGTTACACTCTTGCCAGTTTTTTGTGCAACATGTTCTGAAAGGAAAACGAAAACTGTTTTCACTCTTGCATGTATTTTTAGAATGGAACATAAGCCCGCTCGAATGGTAGCATTAATGTAACATTTTTGCCAGAAAGGTAAACACCATTAAGCGTTATAAATACATGCCTTATTGCATAACTACACGTTGTGAATGGTATAAAATTTATATTGAAAAATCAAGTTTTTTCACAAAAAATTGGTGAAATGAAAGGTATCATTTTTTGTTATATTCTTTTGATATCCTTTTTTTTAATAATTTGTTTTTTGGTTGAAAGGTTTGCTTTTATAGAAAAACTTCTTTTAACATTAACGGAACATAATAATTTCTTACAATTACGAAAAAAAATTGCCTTCAGTTTTTATTTTTTAGCAATTTGTTTGAAATATCAGAAGTTTTTAGCATCAAAAGTGTATGTAAAAACAAGTGTCTGAATTTTATTTAATTAAAAATAAATTTGCCCATATTTTAATATTATTTTTTTTTTCTTTCAACATATCGCTATGTAACAATTGTTTGGGCATTTCACAAGAAAATTATCAAATCGCTTGGTTTTTAAAAGCCGATGTATGAATTTTTCAGACACCTTATAAATTTATAAAATAGTTTTTGTTTGTTGAACTAAACTTAAAAAAGCTATTTATCGCATAAAACAACTGTTTAAGTTATGGCATTATTAAACAATAATTTTATTCTTGTCTTTGTTAAATTTGTTAAATGTGTATTTGCACAGTTTGGTTTTTTAGGTCATCAAAACTAAAAGTGTTTGCTATATAGACTTAGTGTATACAGTGAAGAACGAAAAAAATCTAACAAGTAGGAGCGCTATATTCAGCTCTGCCGAATCTTAAGTAACCTTCACATTTGCCTTTCAAAATCCCTTTCTTTATTTTTATTCATTTTTTTATTTATGAAATATTTCTAATTTTAAAATAGGGGTTGGTGTCATATTTTAACCCTCTTGGGGTGACTAGAAAGTTGTAGGAGTTTTTTCTCTAATTTTTTTATAAATTTTGTATGGCAACCCCCTAGGGGGTGGAGATAGAGGATAAGTATGTTCTAGGAAAATTTTTGGCAGAAAAAATAAGTAAGAGTCAGTCCTACATTTGTTCTATCCACGGGCACCATGGAAGCTGTCGGGGGGCGATTATTACAATTTTACCAAACCTTTTAGGGGACCCCCTTAGGTGATTGCAATAAGGGGTAAGTATGCTTTAGGAAAATATTTAGGAGGAAAACTAATGGCGGTCTGTGATACATTTTATTCTCCCAGGGGCGACTCCGGGGATGTTGTAGGGGTTTTTACCCTATTTTTTTTAAATTTTGTATGGAACCCCCCCCTAGGCGCGTGACGATAAGGAGAAAAAATGAGCTGGTCTTGCATTTTACCTTTGTAGGAGCACCCTGCAGTCTGTTGGAGCGGTTTTAAAAAAGTAACAAAATTTTAATTTTATTTAAGAAAAAATCGTCAAAATCATCAAAAAAAGTTTTGGATATCGTCAGAGAACCGTCAACACTAAAATCTATGATTCTAATTACGTTTTTAACTAATAATAATTAAAAAGGGAAAAACAAAGTGCTTACAGGTAGTCTTGTCAATTATATATTTATTTATTTATTTATTTGATAACTTAACAATAATAAATTATTTTAAAGTTATAAAGTAAGGTGAGCGCTAGCTACTTAGGCAATTATATAATTAGCTCCTTTAGTAACAAAAAAAGTCAAAATTTCATCATTCAAAGCAAAACAAACTGAAAATGAAAAAACGCAAATATTTAAGAAATTTTTTACACATTTTATTTGAAGCAAATAATTTTTTTACACTAATGATTTTTCAAGAATCCTATTTCTAATCCTTGTTATATATAGTATTCTAACTAAAATCATTTTTAATATTTTTAAACAAACACATAATAGCTTATGTGGAATGGCTAAAAATGTGATTTCAAAGCGGAAGACACTTGTTTTTCTTTTTGTTCTTTTAAGCCGAAGGTGTAATGTGCCATAGACCATTAAGACTGAAGGACCTTTATACACCTATCATTTGGTACCACTGATTCAAGATTATATGATATTTAAGAGTCATAATTATGCAAACAAAATTTTTAGGTTTTGGTTAAACACCTTTATAAAAATCGTAAAATTTAGGGCAAAAATCGTCCAATCGTCAAAAGCCATTTTTTGTGGCCAAACGTCAAAATGACGATAAATCGTCATATTTGGCATCTGTGGGTGTATGTTTCACAAAAGCGCTCGTGAAAAAACTAATGGAAGGTTGTCTAACATTTACCCGTGTAGGGCAACTCCGGGCAGCTATGGAGGTTTTTGTGTACAAGTTTTAAAGAAATAAAAAGGGGTAGTCTTGGTTTTTCGCTAATATGTCGGTAAGTTATCAGGCGATCTTGCCAGATTTCAAAAACTATTGGCTGGCAGATATTTCTAATAGTTTGATACTACTTACGGCTCTATGCGACATTAGAGGGCTTTGAAAAGTTTATTTCAACAATAAAATATACGGACAGACGGGCAGGCGGACATCGCTTAATCGACTTCTCTATGTATAAGGACCAAGAAAATATATATTTATGGGTTTGCAGATGGATACTTAAGGTATTAAAGTTATACAGAACTTTACCACTTATGTGAAGGGTATAAAAATATATACAATTTTTGGTGTATTTCGCATTACTAGTGCTGAATGTGTGTATTGAAACACACAGCCTAAAAATAAGTGCTTTAACGAAAACAGCGATAAGATTAACAAATACACATTTTAATAGAATCCACAATAATATTTTGAAAATAAAGCAGATAATTAAAATTTCGTTTTTTTCCTCCAAAGTGTTCAAGACCGTTTAAAAAGGGATGCTGCCGTTTTAAGAACCTAAAATTAAGCAGAAAACATTTATGTTATCAAATATGTTTGCATTATCTACTTGTTTGATGTCTGATTATAGGCTTTAAAAAACGAAATAGTAGATTAAAACTTTAATTAAAAATTTTAAATTTTACTGTTGTAAATGAGTTTTTAGTTTTTTAGACGCCTTCTTACTACCAAATGCAACTTGAATTTTTTCAGCCGTAAAATACAAAAACAAATTAATATTAATGCAAACAGAAAAAAAAAACAATTTTTTTTTTGTAAATTACACAATATTTTTTTTTTTTTTAATTTGAAATCATACCTGCTTATATAATGAGCCCCTTCCCCTACAAATACAAGGCAACTTTCTGCAATGCCTCTAACCCACAAAAAAAACGACAAAAAAAAGACATAAAAATAAAATTTCAAACCAACTAAACAGGAAACGAAAACTATTAGCTTGTTTGGCCTTCACAACGATATGCAATTTCAAATGATATTTTTTCTAGTTTCAAATAAAAATATTTTGTCAACTCATTGTGTTTTACAAACATTTTTTTAAAAACTCCTTTACATCCGTAGTAACAGCAGTCAAGTATTACAAGTGAAAAGTTTTTGGCAACTTTTCCATTTTCTGAACTTTTTATTTTTTAAACTATTTGACGACAACAGTAAAACAGTAAAATATTTATAAAAAAATGAAGTAAAATACAGGGTGTCTGGTGGCAGATTTATATTTTTCAACTTAATGATAGAATGGAAAGGCAGATTTTATTTTTTAAAGAGTATGTGATCTAGAAATCTTCTGTCGAGTTAAAGACACTGCTCCAAATGAAGCCCTGTGTTCTGCGGCACACGTTGCAATAAATTTGGTTCAATTGAACTGATTTCTCGACGAATATTTTCTTTTGAAGCCACAAGGGCTTAACGATTTTCAATATAAACCCTCTCTTTGAGGTAGCTCCATAAAAACATCCAGGGGAGTTAGATCGGACAACTTCGGTGGGCATGTGATGTCCCCAAAGCGACTGGTAGGTTTTTGCTTGAAATTTTCCGAAACAAATTAATCGAAGCTATGGCTGTATTTGCAGTGGCTCCATCCTGTTGAAGTCACGAGCGTAAAAATCGCGATGGATGAGCTAGCAGGTTTGGCAAATTGAATTCCGTAATCAACGTTGATATTCGTCACAACGCCTCAAGAGCTTTCGAAAAAAAATTATTCAATTATCTTATGCGTGGATAAGGCGAACCAAGTCGTTTCCCTGGGGCAATGCAATGATCGAGGGTTGCGGGTTTTTGTAAACCAGTAACAGCAGTTTTGTTCGTTGATGGATGTGGCTGTTTACCTGAAATGGGATTTACAGTTCAAAACGCTTCAGAATCGTTTCAATAAAATGCTTGCGTAAATTAAGTAACTTTCTTTCAGTTGTTGAACGACTTAAATTTTAAACGGATAAAACTTCAGACCGTTTTTAAAAATTTCATGAAAATCTCACTTTGCAGTCCCAGTAAGGCTGCTCTTTTCTGTATTGAAAGTCGCCGATTTTCACGTTAACTTTTTTCAACCAGTTCAAAGTTTTCGAGAGTCCATAGAGTTTGACTGGGCCCTGGCCGTGGGACATTCACAGCCAAGGAAGTTGCTCGTCTCCCACGAACGAATCAATTTTATACTCAATCCATCACGTATTCGCCGATTACCGAACTTTAAACGAAATCATCGACGAACAATGACGTAAGAAACATTACTCCTAAAAAATGTCTCCACAAAACCAACGCGTGATGCTCACTCGAACACTGCAACATCGAGACTGACAAATCTGCATAATTGGTAATTCCCAAAGATGCCAACCTCCCTCTGCACCGATAATTACTTTTTGTAGTAATCATATTTGAAAATATAAATTTAACACCAGACACCCTGTACTAAAATTAATTGGTAGCATTTTGTTCAGCTGCTTTACTGCATTTAAAAATACTGCCAAATATATAAACCAAGTAAAAATCTACGTTTAAATGTTTACAAATGTATTTTAAATAAAAAGGCATTCAATGTTTGAAAAGGAAACAAAATAATACAAATTAATGTTAAATTCTTAATGCTGAGGATGGGTAAGCAATGAAAGAATGTTCGTTTGGATACCTTTAGTGAAGCTTTTCTTAACCATTGCACTGTAGGTTATTTGTATTGTTTTCCCGGTTAAAACTTTTTTCAGGAAAACGGCTGAGCCGATGTAATTTTTTTTTTTTTTTTTAATCTTAACAATAGAAAACTTCCTCTTAATGTCCTCAAAACTTTTACTTGCGCTTGATTTCCGGTGAAAAGTTGCCTTCTTTAAGAGTCTAAAATTTTTTTTATTTTAACTTATATAAATAATGTTGATTTTGGTATCATTAAGTATTAAATTTTTTAATTTTTTTTTTAAATTTCGATTTTTATTATTTTTAAAAATAAATGTTACATTTTTCTTTATTTTTGGTAGATCCCTGAAGATGATCTGCGAAGCAGATCGAAATATTGGTGTTTAAATAAATATATTTTTCCTTTACAAAAACAACTATAAATAACAAAAATTTTTATTTATAAAAAAATTACCTTAAGCCGAGCAAAATAAGTATGCCACAGAATTATTAAAAAACATTTATATAAAGACCTAATTCCCGTGAGCAGGGGAAATGCCAGAACTCTTGTATTTGGCTTCGACTTAAGAAAATTAAAGTCTGTTTACCTCGACCATATTAAACGAATTTGTATAAAGCTATATGAAAAAATGAACCAATAATTTTTGTATTCAGCTTAACAATTGTGTGAAAAATTTTGTGATTATTTAGTAATTTTCGAGCTATTTATAGCCCAAAATGTTAATTCCAAATGAATATTGTTATTGGGACTTTATCACGGGAAGACACTTGTATGGAGGTTTTTTTAAAAAAATGGGCCAGTCATCACCGAAAACAAATGGATTTATGCTAGTGCAAAAAACCTTTTTTGTACCAAATTTTATTAAAATATATTTTTAAAATTGTGACCTATACTTTGATCACTAGAACACATGGAAACCCAGCCTGACGAATGGTCGGACGAACATGCTTTAATCGTATAAAAAACTGATTTTGATCCAACTGGAATACTTAAGGGTGGGTGTGAGACTTTTAATTTTTGGCATTAAAATCATATATATGCTTAAACGCATTATACCCTTATCAATTATATAGTGTGGGAATAAAAAACTCAACGTTTTTAATTAAAAAAATTAATTGACCCAATTAACTTTCTGAAAACTATATACACTCATTTTTTTTAATCTGTAGCATGTTTTAAAGTGTATCAGAATAAAATAAGGAGTTTGAAAGTAAACATAAATAAGAAAAAAGATATTTCGTTTTCCTTTCTTATTAACATTTAAGTAAAATAGGTGATGCTTGCAGCCAAAAGACACGACTACCGTTCAAAGAGTACTGATTATGAAATTGCATAGCTGCTTCTAAAAATGCATTATGCTCATCTAGTATCGATTGAAAAAACCCAGCTTTTTTCAAATGAAAGTTTCTTTTAACATTAAGGGAAAAAATTAATTTCCCCCTAATAAAAATAAATTATATAATAAATTTAAGCCAGAATAAAAAAGGAAAAATTTTTATTAAAAACTATTCGTTCAACAAAAAAAATAAGAATTTAAACTTTAAAACCCCATTGATGAGAGGTGCAAACAATTATTTTTTTTATTTAATCATTTTCAGTTTTTTAAATTTTATACTAGAAGTTTCTCGTTACCACTTGTTGTTATTGTTTGTTAAAAATATTATTTCTTGCCAAAACTACGGGCTATATTACCCATAGTGCATTCTTTTATTTAAGCAGCTAAGAGAAGATTTTATTACTGTTTAAGATTCAACTAAATTTTTATTATTTTTTTTTTTCCAAGTGCTCTAGATATTTTTTTTATATTTCTATATACGACGACATTTACAATGTTTAAATACAAGTTTAATCCCATTTAAGACATAATTTGATACCGAGTCTTATGTTTGTGCATAGAGATGGGTTTAGACCTGGGTATTTACCCTACGCTGGGTATTTACCCATTTATACCCATTTTCATACCCGGGTATTTATCTAATTTCGGGTAAATACTCATTTGAATAACAAATACTCATTGTAACATATTTTACGCATTTTCGAATTTATTTTGAACATATTTTGTTTAAGTGCATTTTGTTTTTACATTTCTTAATGCGTTTTGCTAAGATAAGGCAGTATTAGCTGCATCAAACACAACAACAATTTTTAATAAGAACCGCCAATCAGCGTGCTTATGGCATTTCAATGTAATGAGTGGGAGCGATGACAACAACAATCCTGAAGCAACTAGAAAGATTAAAGTTTCGAAACGAAACTTTCGAAAAATCTAATTCATAATAAAAAATTAAATTCTTTTAATTTATTTAAATTTTTCTTTATTCTAATTTATACCCACATTTTGGGTAAATACCCAGGCGCTTGGGTAAATACCTGGGTATTTACATTTAAATTCCCAATTTACCATTTGGGTATTTACCCTTGTCCCATCACTATTTGTGCATTTTTTCATTTCGAAAGAGTAATTTTATTTTTTTAACTTAAAAAAAGGTTTTTGCTTTACTTAGTATTTTTAAAAAAATATATATACATTTTGATGTCCTTACGAATTTGGCTTGTACACCATATTTGAGGCCAACCAAAATATTTGGATGTGTTACCCAACTTCAAAAAGTAAATATTTATTTGCTCTTAAATAATCAAGATTCTTGCAACTAAAGATCCATGTCCAGAAGATAGACCCCAGTTGTATTAGCTAAATATTTATATTGAAAATAAATAAAGCTACGGCCTCTCATTTATTTTAAGAGCGTAACATTTGCTATTAAGCTTGTGTATGATACAACTAATCAGGCAATCTCGTCCCTGCAACAACTACAAATCAGTACCAACGTGTCAAACAAAAGCTCGTAGAAAAAAAAACGATGAGTAATAATTTTTCTTGTTTTATTTTTACAGAAAGAGCATAATTTGGAAATTTTGGCATTAATAAGCTGGGCCGACGAGACTACTTGCTTTTTTGTATCATGAGCTTGTTTATTTTCTTAATATATAACCTTAATATATAACCTATGGACTAACGGCAACATAAGTAAACAATTATTATTGAGTTTCATTCTTCAAAATTTCAATTTATTTAAAAATTATGGGTAGCACTCAGTACATTTTTATTAATTAGGCAGAACAGGTGGATTGGCGTTTTTTACTCGACTCAAGAAATGATTCTCAATATATTCATAAGTTTGAAGAATGCTTTAAGGCAATTTTATTGAAGCAACACAAGCATTCGCGCAAGCTCATAATACCCCCAACACAAAATGTGCTTTGAATACAAAAAGTTACGTTCAATACACTAACCTAAAGTGAACAATAAATAACTTAAAATAGAAAAAGTTTAAGATATTTGAGGCATAAAATAAGAAAACAAAATATTTTTAATTTTAATCTTATATTTGTAGTGTACCGGTGGCAGTTCTCTTCGCCAGTGCGTAAAATGTTACTTGGTCGACTAGGGCTTAGGTCCATGCAAAAGAAATTTAATTAATCAGGTCAGTAGCTAAAACGAGCGGGAGTTATAGAACTGCTAGCTGACAGTCTGCTTAGGGTGGGTTCGAGTCCGCTACTAACCTTGAATCGCACCTATGTAGGTACCGTGTACTTTGAACATAATAAAAAAAACTCCCTTGCCTCGGTTTTAATAAGAGAAATAAACAGAAAATAATAGTTAACTAGAAAACCAACGTGCTTGGTACGACTACATCAAATTTCTGACTCTACGGCACTTGAGTGGTTTTGGTGCCATTGCCTCTTTACCCTCCCTACCATGTTTCAAGGCGCTAATGTTATTGAAACCCACAAAGCAATCAGTCTATGTTATTAAGACATCCGTAAGAAACATTTAAAGTTATTTATTCTTCCATTTTCAAAATGATTTCGAATTTTTCTTTTTTATAATTTTCACACAAATATCTAATTTCATATACTTTTAAATATTGACTATTTTAAGCGGTAGTAATTAAAGGATACCCTGTTTTATTATAAAAGTAATCCCAGTTAGAAATTGTTCTGTATCGATCGCAGCAAAAAGTAAATAGACAAAACAAGATTTGTACCATAAGGCAGGTGAGACAAAACAGCTTTTTTCAAATTAGTTTTTAAAAGGTGTTGTAATATGTGACTGAGATTTGCTTTGATGAAGTATTTTGTTTTATTGTTCATTTACCTTAAAACTCTGGTCGTTTTAAGCAAATTTTTTACATTTGCTACATTTTTTTTACCGTTTAATCAGATTTCAGTAACTAATAATAAAACGTAACTTTGATTGTTAGCAAATACAGAGCATTACCTTAGTGCCGTATACCGGGCTTTACACAAGACCTTTTCTTCCTTGCAATCCATGACTTCGGGCAAAAATTATTTTCTATAGCATTTAGGCACAATATCTGATAGTTTTTAAGATTTTTCGACTAAAATTCGTATTTTACCGAATCTTCCTGCTTTTTGATAAACCCTGCTGCTTTCAAACATCATGAAACTATCCCTCAAATTGCTGTCAATGATCTTGCAAACCCTTATTAAGTTCGATTTTGAGAAATGTCTTCAATTCTAAGTCTTTAAGTGTTTTTTTGGAAAACCTAGACATCCTTTAACTTTCATGTCAAAATCAAAACTTTTGAAATGCACGGACAAACTTTTAAACTGTGGACCTAATGGAATACGCCTCGGAAAACAGTTGGTGGGTGTTCTTCAGCGTCACTCTTTTTTAAATCAAAAACATGAAGCAAGACTTCGCATATCGTGCTTGGTTGACAACAAGTAATTAATATTAATATTTTCAGTATCTTAGTGTGGACAAATGACAGATACTAACGCTCTAAAATGGCATGAATTAAAATTATTGGAGGCAAAAACAATGTTCAGAGGATACAGGGATAATAATCACCTTTTTGCTGACCTCTTACATATTAATTAAATGTTCAAGAAATTGTTTAATCATATTTGAATGCCTCTATTTTTAAGAATTTATTTTTTGGGAAACAAAATATTTCTATTGTTAACCAAAAACTTAATTTTTATTTTTTTATATTTTTTAGATTTCTTTTTTTAATTTTGTTTAATGTTTACAACCACCTTAATAAATGTCTCCAAACAGAGACACACAAAATCATTGTTGTCGCTAAATAACTTGATGCTATTATTTTAATGCATTTTCTTTTTACTATTGCTATTACTATATTGAAGCATCCTTTATTGTTCTCACTTTTTAATTTCCAAAAAAAATTGCAAACAACGCAACAGATGAAGATGAGGAGGTGAAATCATATTTCAGGCCAGTTGATTGCACTGCGTTTAACTGTGTCATGTCGCTAAATCTTTTTAAAAGAGTAATAACTCAAACAAAAAATATTGTTTTAAATGAAATTATATTTTAGAGTTTAAGTTTTTGCCACAAGAGCATTACTAATAAATTTGTAACTAATTTATGTAAAGAAGTTGAAAGAACTTAGTTTGAAAACTAAAATTAAAAATTAAGTTTATTTAAACTGAAGTTTACAAATTTTATGTAAAATCAAGTTTTTCGAAAATTTTTAGTTGAAATTATTTTTTTTGGTAAAAGTAAATTTTAAACATGCTATTTTAAAGTTAAGACACTATTTGAGTAAATGAACGAATTTTTATATTAAATTTTTTATTTCGTTTTACTTTTAATTTTTTCGTTTTTTCTTTCGGTAAGCTGAACATTAATTTACTGATGGAAAAGTGCTTCCTTTATTTAAATTTTTTTTTTGCTTTAGTTTCTAAGATTTCAATTCCATAACTTACAAGCTGCTAAAATGCTTTTACATAACCTAAATTTTCAAACTTTTGGAATATATAAAGGAAGAAGGTTTGTTAAAACACTATTTGTATTTATAATATTAAAACTGCATAATATTAAATTTGGAGAAAAATAAACTATTTTTAATAATTATAGTTAAAGTAACAAAAAGTAAATAACAAATTTTAAGACTTTTTTAAACTCGTCGTAGTATTTAAGTCTTTTTTTTAATAAACTCTTATTACCTTTACGGTATCTTTTGATTATATTAATTAACTCTAGATACTGGAAAAAACCATAAATGATATATATTTATTTAAACTTTATTAATATTTTTAACAATCGATATAATAGATTTAAATATGCACATTGGGGGGGTTAATTTTTTTCTTCAAGAATTATTTAACAAAAATGTAATTTCCGCAAAGTTCTACGAAAAATTTCCCTAGAGAACATGGGTCTGTGATCAAATATTGTACTGCGTAAATTGACTTATTGGTTTTCTGCTCCCATTATTGTATAAATTGAACAGATGTGTTTAAAAAAACACTTTTACAGTAGGAAAACTTATTGGCATTTTGCGTATAAATGAATTTTACTAACAGGTGGGCCAAAAGAAGTCATCCGACGTTGTTTGGCTCTCATTTAGTTTCTAAATTAAAAACTTCGATTTTGTTAATCTGCACCCTTAGAATTTTACTGGTCAAATTGAAGAGATGATATCGGTCAAATGATCGCCATCGCAATTGATTCCTAAACGGGCTAATGTTATGGCATTTTTTATCACTTTGATGAAAACTTCGGGCGACAGATACTCGCACTCGTGTCGAATATTTTCCTTGAGGGCTTCCAGGGTCTCGGGCTTGTCGACGGAAACACGATACAAAGGACAAACAAAACTTAACAAAAAGTCTGAATTAATTGCCAAAACGAGAGATAAGGCGACCCGGAACCCCACCTACAAAAATTTATATTGGCTCGCGCAGTGTGTACCATTTCTCCGTCCTGTTAGAACCACATATCCTTCAGTCCTAATTCGTTCAATGGCGACAAAAAAAACTTCGTTGACAATGCCCTAAAGCGTGCACTGTCTACTGTTGTCGTTTAACCAGCGGCGTTCTCGAAAAAAATTGCCCCATGTATTCTTTTACGTAAACAGCGCACTAAGCATTCACTTAGAGTGGGTGTATTGGCTATTCGTGCATCATTTTGCATTTTTGGTGCCCCATAAGCGATTGTGTTGCTTGTTCACGTACCGTCTGAGATGGAAATAAACCTCACTGCTAATTATGATTTTGGTCAAAAATAGTTCACTTCGGCCTCGAGATTAGAGATGGTTCGGGCGTAGATTACATGCGTTTGGCGGTCGACAGGTTGCAGTTTATGCACGGACTGGATTTTATACGGGAACATGTGCAGGCCTTTGACCAAAATTCGCATTAAGGATGAGCGGCTGATGGCTAGTTGCAAGGCACGGCGTCTGACCGATGTTTCTGACAACATCTCGACATACTCGCCAACAGCGGCGTTATTCCTAGCAGAACGGGCGCTCCGCGGCCAGCCACTCTTGACAACTTTTTTTTGGTCCCATACTCTTTAAGGTCAGTGTTTAATCAGCGCATTGCTTGCAGTGATAAGGGGTAAGTATGTTCAAGGAAACTGCTTGCAGTTGGTGTCAGTCCTACATTTGACCCACCCTAGGGCAACGTGGAAGCTGTAGGAAGGGGATTTATTTTAATATCCTTAACATTGTATGGGAGCCCCCTTAGGCGGTTGAAACAGAGAATAGGGATCAGGCGTACACCTTATTTCTCTTAGGCCGACCTTGTGGAAGTTATGGACATTTTTACATATTTTTTGTAAATTTTATATGTCAACCCCCTTTGGTGATGGAGATGGATGGGTAAGCATGATTTACGAATATGTTTTGGAGGAAAATCTAATGGGGGCTCTAATATATTTTATTCCTCTAAGGTCGACTCCGAGGAAGGTGAAGGGGTTTTACCTTAAGTTTTCAAATTTTGTATGGCAACCCTGTTAAGATTGGAGATAGAGGGAAAGTGTGTTCGACAAAAATAGTTAGCAGGAAATTTTAATTGGGGTCGGTCTTACATTTGACCTTTTAAGGAGTACCATAGAAGATTTAGATGTGATTTAAAAAAATTTTAATTAATTTTTGTTTGGAAACCCTGTTAATGGGCAGATATAGGGTGTATGTAGGTATGTGCTTTAAAAATGTTTGTGGGAAAAAATTAATGGGATTAGGTCTTACATTGCATCCGGGGCAACTACGGGGGAGGTGTAAAGGTTTTTATGTAAAAATTTTTGAAAAAAAGTAGAGGTAGTCGTAGTTGCTGGCTTATATCTCTTTCGACAATCAGGAGATTTTCCTGAATTCAAATAAAAAATTTTTGCAAGAATACCTGATTATCGGAGAGACAGACAGACGTTCATCGCTAAATAGTCTTTTCTATCAATAGGGATCATAAAAATATATACTTTATTGGCTCGCAAGTTGATATTAAGAATGTTTCAAATGAAACGGCAAACTTCTAATCACTAATAGGAAAGTGCCACCATTCCCGGCTTTATAGCCCGGCCACTGAGTTACAAGGATGTTTTAATTAAAGCATAAACACGGATGTTACTCTGCTACGTTCGCGTAAAATTGCATTTCAATCGAGGAAGGCTGAAATATTTTTAAGGAAGTTTTGATTTTTTTTCACTGTGCAGTGTATTTTTTGGCGACTGCCACATTTAGGTGTTTGTAACCTGACCATTTTGTAACCAATATTAAATTTTGCGACGGCATTTAATAACATTTATCTTGGTTTTCAAAATATTTTTTTTTATTTAAAAATAAGAAAATGCATTTTTAAAAATGAAGGTTGTTTTATTAATATTTTTTTAATTCATTATTGTCCATTCAATTCCTAATTTGGAGTGGCGCAGGATAGGATTCGGTCAAATATTTCGACATATGTATTTAGGGAGTTTCTTTGTAGATAAATAACCTTAAGTAAAACAAAGTTATCACGTTTTTTTGTTCTGTCAAATATTTTAAACAAACCTTTTATTGGCTTTAATCATCTTAAAGATATACGTACGCTTGTGTGAGCAAAAACTTTATACTCTTAGAAAGTTATTTCAATACAAAAAGTTATATTTTTCCAACACTTGCTTCTCTCTACTTCTATCATTCATTTTATAATATGTTTTGTTTGTGGTAATTTTTATTTTGCTTTTATGTAAAGTGTTGCAAAACATATATTTGTTCCCTTTTCTGTTATTATTTGGAAAGCCAGAAGAGAGACATAGCAGGCAAAAATTTGAAACTATAACCAAAACCATATATTTTATCAAAACCAAAAACAGCAAAGATGAATACAATTGAAGCCGCACGCCTCATATATGAGAATGTTACCTTTATTACTTACTTTTGTTACATGCACACACCCACGCAATGTCTATGTCTTAATATTTGTTATTGAAAATTCTAGGGCAGGCCAACACACATGTCCACAAAAGCGTAATATTGTTTGTTTTGCCAACGAAGTATGTTATTATTAAAGCATATAATAACCCATATAAAATACATTTAAACTTACATACATAAGCACTTTCATTCATATCTAATGAATTTTCTGTCAATATTGAAAAGTGTTAAAAGACCAGGAAATGAAAGAAGTTGGTAAAAATTTAACAACAAAGTTTAAGACAAAGTTTTCCAACCATTTGGCAGTCAAAGAAAACATTTCAATTCCGTAACATAAGTGCTGACAAAAACGACCAAAAAAATATTAATAACAAAATTGAAAATAAATTGAAATTTATATCAATAAATTGTTTTTATACCGTCTTTTTTGCTCAATATAACAAAATAACTTACGTTAAACTTAGTGAAAAGAGAACAATGCAAGACCTAACAAACCTATAAAAAATATAATCAAATGGAATCCTTAACAGGTCTCATTATATTTTATTCAAAAGAAAAGAAAAATAGCTTCAATAGTGCTACTTAGTAGTTAAAAAGATTTTCTTTATTAAGTTGGTATGTATGGCACTATAGGCAGTGTTGCGTATGATTAATATTTAATTAAATATTGATAGAAATTAAAAATACGCATACGGAGTGAAGAATAGGAAGAGATAAATAATTAAGTAAGACGCAAATGATTTTTTACACACATTTACTTTAAGCAAAACTTATTTGTTCTACAAAAATTTAATTAACTTTCAGTAAAATTTTATTAAGAGATTTCTATACCTAAATAGTAAAACAACAAGAATTTAAATTTTGTATAGTTTTTGAATTTTATTTTAAAAGAATAGTAGCAAAGCCAACATCTTTTTAATATTAATTATGCATATTCATACGTTAATAAAAAAGTACAACTCTTGCTGTAATTTATCCAGAAAACCACCACAAGTTCTTCTTAACTATTAAGAAAAACAAGATAACCCGCCACTGGTCTTTTTCGACAATTATTTAACAATTTGTTTTTCTAACTGGCTAACTATACATCAAAACAAAACCTTAAGTATTGTTTAATTTTACCAGCTGTTGTCTGATATAATAATTTTTTGGACTTGTCACAAATCTTTGTCTGTATTTTATTTTAAAAAAACGAGCCCAAATCTAGCGATTTTTTGAAATTTTAGGCCCTTTGGAATAAACAAACAAAAACTTAATTTTTAATTTAATTTTTATTTAGGCTTATTTTTCAATCTTTAAACTAATTAAAAAAAAGGATTTCATTCCATAGGTCAAAAAAAATGAAAAATTTTTTAGTATTTTTTTGTATATTTGTCCTTAGGGGACCAGAGTAGCATAATAAATAATTTAAACTTGTGCTCTTTTAAACTAAATAGATATTTAAAATATTATAAGCATATAAAACGAACTTTAAAAATATTTTATTTTTTTTGTTATTATGTAAAATATTTATTTTTGGTCATAAATATTTCTAGACAAATAAAACTCAATGCATAAGATTTGTGAAAATTATTATTTTTCTTTTGTGGACTTTTTATATTTTTTAAGACAACAAGTCTGATAATATAAAATGAATAACTATAAAAATTGGCTTTTTAAAAACATTTTCTTCAGTATCTTAAGTATATTTTAAATTTTAAAATCGTTAATGAATGTGCACAATTGTACTAAAAGTTTTTATATTTAGCTTTTAAACAAAAAGTTTTAGGGCCATTATTACAACTTGGCGACAAAGTTGGCGGTAGTAAATGGTAGCGTTAACAGAACAGGGCGATAAAGTGGCCGTTAGCAAAATTCCATTATTACAACTTGCCGGTAAAGTTAAATACATATTTCTTATTGTGTGGCAATACCGTTAGCAATTACCGACTACTTTTGAAGGAGTAATAAAATTGTAGTGGCAACGACGCACTTTTGTTTACATTTTGAAAAGCAAAAATTGTTTAACGGATAGTGCTACCATATTAAAATAAGAAAATATGGTAACTTAAACATAAATCCTCCTTGTAAAACTTACCGCCAAGACGAACTTGCCT
>OY757191.1:53882196-53892196 GCA_963583895.1 Melanophora roralis
TATAAGTTCTCAGAGGCAAACTAAGAATTTGAAAAATTTTAAAATAATATATGAAATCTTATAAATTACTCATGGTAGTCTCAAAACAGAATGTGGTTTAATAAATTTTCTTCTTAAAGTTGGTAGAGTCAAAAGTCGGTTCAAAATTTTCTATGGCTCGCATATTAGCCACACTACCCCAAGTAACTTTAAGCTGTATGAATAATAATAAATAAAATAAATAAATTGTAGCGTAGAGTATAAGGTGGTCGACCAAATATGACCTCGTACTTGTTTACATTGGAAATCACCCCTAATTGGTTTGGTTCTCATGTTTCATTCATTTTTTTTTTTCAATTTCAGTTTTAAAATATTTCTTTTTGATTGCTGGTCAGAGATAAACTGAAAATAAGCAAACAAAACATACAATTGGATGTGCTTTCAACTGTCTTTAAAAATATAAACAAGAGTAGAACGAAAAAAAAACAATCAATAAAAAAAATTTCGCAGTGCAGTACTCGTCATATTAGAGAAACAGTTGGAAAGTAAATGAAAGCACAGGGTTTTCTAATATTTTTAAATTTTTTTATTAAAATCTTTACGAATTAAAAATATAAAGGTTAAAGGGCTATTCCAAACATTAAAAATCGCTTTATTTTACTCAAGGATTAACATCTACATTTGCAGGTTAAGGTGGCATTACCTATTCGCAGTTTATGCAATTAGTTTCTATACCCGGAGCTAGGGGTTTTATGGGAGAAATTGGGATTTAATTTTAATGGATGTGCCACTTTCACTCAAATTTTTTTTATAACTTTTACCTTTTATTAGTTGTAGAGGTCGAGGTATTAAAACTTATTGAATATAAACAAAAAATAATAATTTTTATAAGACCCATAGATAAGCGCCTAACCCTGAACCCCGAACATCGACAGAACGCCGCTTTTTACCGAATTTCAATGGCGAACCCAAACGTTCCCTTGGACCCCACAAATCATATATACTCTTTTCATTTGGCTTTTTTGTATACTAAGTGATACGATCGAGCTAAACTGTTTTCACATAGCAAAGGCAAAAAAAAACACTTTGTGGCAGGTGTATTTATCGAAAATTTCACAAAATTTGGTCGACTTTGTGGGACCCACCACTCTCCATGCTCTCATCTATTTACTGTTTTTTTACATATATAGAAGTCATAATAGAACTACTTTGTAGCATATTTCAAATAAAAATATTTGATTACTATACTATATAAGCATCCAGGCAGCATTTCTCTCACTCAGTTTGCACACTACAACATCGTTAGTGGTCAGCGATTATAAGCAAGATTTGTCTAGCCCAAATCGTCTTTCTAATACAAGAAGGGCCAAAGGAAGTCACCCGATGTTGTTTGGTTCTAATTTTTTTCTATATGAACAACTGCGACTCTGTTTTTATACCCTTCACATAGTGATAAGGGTATATATCACTTTGTCATTCCGTTTGTAATTTCTTTATTATCCATTTACGACCCCATAAAGTATATATATTCTGGATCCTTATACATAGGGAAGTTGATATAGCCATGTCCGTCTGTCCGTCTGTCTGTCTGTCTGTCTGTCTGTCCGTCTGTTGAAATCAAGTTTCCGGAGTCAAATAAAAAGATACAGACCAGCTAATGGTGTCAAACGATTAGAAATATCCTGGAGACAATCGCTATTTAAAATCAGCCAAATCGGTTCACTATTGACCGAGATACAAGCGAAAAACCAAAGTAACCCATTTTTTTTAGGACAAAATCCGTGCATATATCCCTATATATCTCAGTAAGTATAGTAACTATTGCCACAAAACTTGGAACGGATACTCTTAAAGTAGGCACCTAAATAATGAACAATTTTTTTTCAGATAGGATCAGGGGAAGTGGTAGTTTTCCTACAATTGCACGAATTTGGTGAAATATTTTATGCGCTACATCTCGGAAACTGTAACAGATATCGAAACAAAATGTTCTACAAAAAGTAATTGGACAACAAAGCCTACGCTTTAAAGTAAAAATTTTTTTGGTGGGGGGTGAATATGGGGTAGCTCCCATACAAATTCAGAATTTTTGTAAAATTTTCGATACGCTACATCTCGGAAACTGTAACAGATTTTGAAATGAAGTGTTCTACAAAAAGTAATTGGACAACAAAACCTACGCTTTGAAGTAAAAATTTTTTTGGTGGGGGGTGAATATGGGGTAGCTCCCATACAAATTCACAATTTTTGTAAAATTTTCGATACGCTCTACCTCGGAAATGGTAATAGATATCAAAATTAAATATTCTACAAAGAGTAAATGGACAACAAAACCTACGATTTGAAGTAAAAATTTTTTGGTTGGCTGGTGAACAAGGGGTAGCTTCCATACAAATCCACAATTTTTATGAAATTTTCGATAAGCTATATCTCGGAAACTATAACAGATATCGAAATCAAATGTTCTACAAAAAGTAATAATCTAATAATTCATACATTTTGGAAAAAAAGTTGAAGAGGAGCAAGGGGACTAGAACATCCCATAAAAATTAACAACTTTTATTAACCTTTTATTATAAATAATGTCAAAAACTTTTATTACTGTCGACCTCAAACGTTCCTCATCTATTTCTATTATCCATACGAACGTTAACATTTTGTAAAGTTTTCTATGGGCTTAAAACTCACTCAAGGTATGTTTATTATATTATTTGCAGTACAAAATAACTCGGCTGGGTATATTAAAAGACCAATGTGAAGGGTATATAAGATTCGGCACAGCCGAATATAGCGCTCTTACTTGTTTTAATTATGTTAATTTGAACCTTTAGAACTATATTAGTCGATTCTAGTAGATAATATCGTTCAAATAGGTGCCGTCACAATTAATTGCTATACGGGCTCATTTTATGGCATTATTCATCACTTCGACAAGAACTTCGGGCGATAGATTCTTGCACTAATATCGAATGGTAAATCGCCAAAACGAGAGATGAGGCGACCCGGTAACACCGTCTTCAGAATATCAGTTGGAGTTTGCGCAGTGTATGCCATTGCTCCATCCTGTTGTTGTTGTTATGACTCTTCGTGTATCACTCGTGGGATTTCGGTGCGCCAGAAGTGATAGTCTTGCTTGTTCACGTACTCGCTGAGGTAGAAATGAGCCTCATCGCTCATTACGGTTTTGGTCGAAAAATCGTTCACTTTGGCCTTGAGATTGAGGACGTCTTGAGCGTAGGTTACACGCGTTTGGTGGTCAACAGGCAGCAACTGATGTACTTTGTATGGGAACATGCGCAGGTCTGTGACCAAAATTCGTCTTAGGGACGACCGGCTGATTGCTAATTGCGAGGCACGTCGTCTGGTCGATGTTTCTGGTGAGAGCTTGACATCCTCGCCAATGGCGGTGAATCAGCGACCGGGGAATCAGCGACGGAATTCTCGCTGTGCCAAAACCAGAGACAAGTTGTTACGAGAAAAGTAGACACGATTATTTCGCGCTCTTAAAAAGTGTATCGCTCCGTGGCTTGTTCATTTGTATTCTACATCTGTCTAGTTCACAAATATCAAAACAGATTTGACATTAGCCGCCAATTGCAAAAACAAGAGCATTTTCCAATAGGGTGATTTCTTTTGGCCCACCAAAATGAACTATCTCTAGGATATTCTATATTATATATTATATATATTTTTAATAGTTTAGATTAAAACCCAGTTTCGGTTTCCATTTCCGTTTTGGATTTGGCTATGAAAAGTTTGTCTTAAGAAAACGGATAAGTGGAAAGGCAGGCCAATGAATAGGCAGACATTGTCACAATGATTTTTCTATCATAAGGATCTATAAGTTCTACATATATTGTATGGGGGCGCAAATGAATATTAAAGAAATAACAAGCGTAATGGTAAACTGATTAGCACAACCATGTTTTAAAGATAGAAAAAAACTGTTCATGAAGGTTTAAGACATTGAATTGTGTGACTGTTTTTAATTTTGTGGGCCATAAGTCAATATTTTTTCGGCTTTTATCTGTTCTTAAACAAGTAATTTAATTTGTTTGTACAAAAAATTATCAAAAGAAATAATTCTGCTCTTTAGATCCTTTTTTCGTGTTAAAAATTTGTGTCTTTTGATTATTTGATAACAAATTTATGGTCAGCTGTGGCTAGAGCTAGAAAAAATTGAATGTTTGAAAGGCATTTCCAGCTATACGCTGTCACAAATATTTTGACACCCAATATTTATTAAATAAAAACTAAAATTAAATTTGCAAGAGGAAAAACAAGCAGAGTAAAATTCCCCACTCCATTAACAAGGACAAAGAGCAAAAAAGACACAAACAAGGGACTAGCATTTAATTGTTTATTTTTTGTTTGTATATAAAAACTGGTAAAAATGTTTTTAATACATTAAACATAAAAGTAAAAAAATAATGTTACATTTAACCAATTAAAATATCCATTAGGTAATTCAATATAGAAAAATAAAATGTAAAAATTAAATTCGCATAAAAAATTTATTATGCAAAATTGTTTAACACTTTCTATTATTAAAATATGTATTTCATATGACAAAAACATAAAAAATTCGTTTAATATAGACAGAATTTATAAAAACAACATAAAAGGAAAAATTAAAAATTTAAGCATACTTTTAGGCGGAAACACAATATTTCGTTCTTAAGTGTAAAAACAAGTTTTGACCAGCAAACACACACACAAACAACACACTCATACCATGAAGCAGATTGTTAAAGGTTTTTAAAAAAAATTTTGTAGCCAGACATCATTTTGATTTTGGGTAATTTCTAAAAGTATTAAATTAAGTTAAAGGACAATATTTTTAATTCAAACAGGTTTTTTACAGATTTTTTTTTAGTTTTAAGTTGAGGCTTACTACGTTTAAGCAAATGCTGTCTTTATGATGTTTTTTTTTTCATTCTTAATTTTGTTAAGGAACACAAAAAGGGTATTAACCGCAAGCAAACAAGGCTACAGCTGTGAATTAAAATAAAAAAGGGACACTTTTTTTGTTTATAAACTTATTACAAAGTACTTTGAGGAATAGAAATTTCAACAAACTTTTTTTTATATTTAAAGTCTATAAATTTTGTTTCCAATAATTCTTTTTACAGGGTGTGGCAAAACAAGCTTACATATTTGGAAACCGCTTTACTATGGCTGTGGTGGTGGTAGCGCAGTATCATTGACAATAGAAAAATATTAACAGTTTTTTTTTACAATAAAAGCTGGAATGGCCAAATTTTAATACTTTTATTTTAGTTTATCACCTCGGATCCAGTCTTCTAGTTCAGTATTAAATTTATTAAAAGCTGACATTGAGCTTAAATGAAAGTACCCTATTAATTTTTTTTACTTTTGTCACTTAAAGGATCATTTAAGAAATTTCACCAATTTTTGTTGAACCCGGTTTTCCTTTCCTTAAACTAAAATACATGCTTTAGAGCATAGTAAAAAAAAATAAATTAAATCTTTTGATCAACATTTCTCTGACAGAAAAAAACTTTTATTCTTTAAAATATAACCAACCCATTTGTAAATATATTTCAATCAAACTGACCACAAAGTAAATTACATACATCCAGCTAAACCAGAAAATATGCTAAAATAAAAAAAGGACAATACATTTTTTATTGAAAATTTTTAGGACATTAAAGTTACAAAAAGAAAAGGACAAACTTTTAACAAACAAGTTTTTGCCTTAAGCAGAAGCTGTGGGTCCATCCTAACAGGAAACAAATTGTGTTAATTTAATGGAATCCCATAATAAATTTATTAAAAGTAGAAAGTAAAACTTAGTTTTGAAACTTTTTGAGATTTCAAAAAGACTGTGTAAATTGGGTAAACAAAATTATTACAAAAATAGAAGGCATTAAGGAATTCCCATTAAAACAGTCAAATATATGTATGTTAGCAAGTAAATAATATTAAATTGATTTCAAGATTGAAAACGGCAATTAATGGGAATTTTTTAGACGCCATACAAAGCACTCATTGACCTAACTCGGACCATGAAAAAATTTAGATTGTAGTGCTAAAATGCTTAGACTTATTTGCTCTAATTTTCTAATAATTTTTATATCTAATAACAACTCTTAAAAATCCTGATTCTTTAATTAAATATTTCTTTGAAAATTTAGAAAAAAGGTTGTATTAATATGTAATGTATAAGAATAATTTATTCAAAGAAAAAACACAAAGTTGATTTTAATTAGGAAATTTGTCATTCCAATTAAATTTGTATTGAATCTCAGTCTGCAAACAAATTGATTGTATCAATTAATTAATTTGTAAACTTAGAAAGTTTGCTTCTATTTAAGATTCAATCAGGAAATCCTAAATAAAGCACACAATTAAAAAACTAGCTTCTAGCGGTTTTTTAAAACAAAAACTTCACAAAAAAGTTTAATTTATTAAAAAAAAATTTAACTACATAAAAGGTAAATAAAAAATATATTTTAAATTGATAGTTTATGGTTTCCTGTTGAAGCAAATTTGTTAAGCACGACATTTGCATCAATTTTAATATGTCTATGCAACATTGCTAAGCCGTTTAGTCTGTCCACTGTCATGTTTGATCTCAGTCATGTTTTAATACGGCGAAGGGTGAAAAATTACATTTCAGCCACAGCATTACTAACCGGCATTAAAACAAAAATGATAAATATTTTTCGCAAATTTTTATAAATATTTGGGTCACATTTTGCTAAAACATCTATTATATTTTCTAGGCGGTCTTTTTAAATTTTCCATTTTTGTTTTTCAATGCAAAATCTCAGCCTTTAATTTCGATATAAGTATTTTCTTTTTATTAATTTTTTTAAATTTCACTAAATCTAAAAGTTATGAAATTAAAATTTCTTAATCAGTAAATGCGCTTATATTCTAAGACAAAAATTGAGGGGTGTTAAACAAATAAAAGACGTCCTTTGAGAAACGTTATTTTAAATCTTGTTAAACAGATTTAATTAAGAGAATGTAGCCCTCGATGCGGTAGTATATTTCGACATCTTCAAAATTATTCATTCTTTCAAATCTAGGCTTTTGAACTAAAATTCTTATACCAAGGCAAATATTATTTTGCCTCTTTAAAAATAAACTAAAATTCTGTTTGGGCTTCGTTCCTTTTTGTCTTAATGCACATTATCGGGGTTTTTATAAGAGATGATCCCTGCTTTTGTAAAATTACACTAAACGAATGTGTGATAGTAAATATATCATTTAGAATATGTAATCCGCAAAGAAATTCGAAAGTGCTCAGGGAAATTCTGAATATAAAGGCTTTTGAAGACGTATCCCTATCTTTTTACTCGGGTATCTTTTTTAATGCCTCCATTATGTGCTCTATTCTTACTGCAAATTGTAAAATTAAATCATGACGATCCATCCATCGTACTTTGCATATTAGAGACAACTTTGTACCTGGATATTTTAAAAAAGCTGTATTACGCTTAGGATAATGTTTTTAAAACATAAATTTGCTAGTTTTAACCTTGTTGCCTTTCGATACTGAATGGTGAAGTCTATGGGAATAACAAAGCGTCTGTTTTGCATTTTTTGCGGTTTCTTGTATTTTTTTACTGCTCTATTTTCTGCCAACATCAAAGAACAGCCGTCAGTTCCAATCCCTACACAATTTTCAAAATCTATAAAAACGTTTTTTAAATCTCTTAAAACTACTAATAATAGTGTTTTCGCATTAACTGAAACTTCGACGTCATCACTAGTATCATTTAAAGCCTCTTCAAATGCGTCGATAAGCCGATGAATTCTTCTTTTGCTAACTTTTCGTTTACTTTTAAGCCTGAAGTGGTTTCGTCAAAAATAATCGAACAATATTTAGTCTCATAAATATTGTTTAGTATAATTTCTATAATAAGATTATGAAAACTTTTATTTAATTCAGTTTGAATTGTTTTCGGTAGATATGGACCATCTAAAGGGAAAACTTAGAAACGGTGTGGCCTAAAATTTTATCTACGGCTTCCGAGCTTGTGTCTTCAGAAGATAAAAAAGGACCATCATCTCGATGTCCACGAAAATTTATACCATGCCTTTCAAGGAAAATAATAATTTTAATAATTGACACTAAACATTCTCGATTTTTAGTTTCTTGTTGAAATGCAGATATTTGTGTTGGATTTCCTACCACAAGACGAAAGTTTTCTTGTGTCTTCAAAAGTACTTTTCCAAAAGCGCCAACATCTTTGAATATGCAAAGCATTTGCTTAATAAATTCTTTGAAACGTTTTTTTCATGCCTACCAATATTTTTATTTATGAAATCAAATATGAAGTTATAACCATTTGGGGGGTGGGGAATTTCCTCTTCCTCCTCCCCCTGAATGCGCGCCTGCACCTGATCTATGCAAGTGGTTTTCGGCCCGTAAATATGGTAATCATTCGTGGTGGGCTTCAGATACAAAGCTTTTATAACTTTCGAAACAGAAAACTCACAACATTTGAACAAATTATACATTGTGGGGTCGCAAATAGAAAATAAAGAAATGACAGGCGGAATGACAAATTGTAATATACCCTTATTCCTATGTGAAGGGTATAAAAAGCAAGGACACTTGCATATGTTTGTTTTTTTATGAAGTTCAACTGAGAACTGAGATTTTTGAATACTTTCCTTTTCTATTATTTTTTTAAGTTTTAAATTTTCTGCTAATTTGTATTTATTGTTGAACTAATTGTTTTTCAATACAAATTTTTGATTTTTAGTTTGGCTTAAGTTCATATAATTTCTTTTTAAGTTAAATAGGTGATGTTTACAACCAAATACACTACTACCGTTCAAAGAGTACTGATGATGAAATTTCGTAGCTGCTTTCGAAAATGCATTCTACTCAGCTAGTATCGGTAGAAAAATCTGCTTTTTTCAAATTAAAGTTTCTTTTAACATAAACGGAAAATTAATAATTTCTTCTTATAAAAAGAAATTATATAACCTTAAGCCAAACTAAAAATCAAAAATTTGTATTTTAAATTTTCTTTTATAATATTTTGACATTTTCGCTTGCAATACATAAATTTAAAGTATTTTTGCAAAAAAATACCACTAACACCACCATTTTTATAATAAATTCCTGAGGGAATAATCCTTATAAGTTGGCAAACAAAAAATCTTTCTTCTACTTTTGCCAGCAAACTGAAATTTTGAATACAGACTTTAAATTTTTTTTTACATCTTAAATCTGGAGTTTGAAATAAAAATTTTTTATGAAAATTTTTTTTATAATTATTGTAGTACTTTTTCGCTTTTTCCTTTCAATATAAAACACATCTGCGATACTAACATTAAAGTACATATGTACTCATATATGTATATATGTGTGCATGTACATACATATGTGTGTATGTCACAAAAGAAAAATGTCAATATCTTTTATCATCTCGTTATGGTGTAAATAAAAAAATTTTTAATTCAATTTGTATCTTTTATTTTTCTTTACTATTGTACATTAGTAAATAAATAAATTACAATGAAAACTGACAAAAAAAGATTTTTCACTAGAATAAATAAACCAAAAATTTTATTTGATTTGACCACTTGCAACTTAATCGTATATAACAATATTAAAGAAAGCACTTATACAAGGTGAAAGAAAAAACAAAATTTTTTTGTATATTTTTTATTTGTTATCATTTTTTGTTCAAAAAAAAAATTATTAAGAAATTCAACGACCCATCAACTGAGTAAATGCTGTCAGAAACATTTACATTAAAAAGCCAAAGTGACATGGATTCAGGATGTTGTCTATGCGGTTTGTTTTCCACCCTCAAAGGAATAATGGATATAAGTTGATAGAAAAAGAATTTATTTCATTTAATTCGTTAATGATAAAAACTGATTGCTTGATAAAGATATACTTTTTTTAATTTTTGGGGGATATTATTCAAAGTTAAGCAAAAGGAGTTTCTTTTTTAAACGGCTCATTGCTTTCAATTGAATCAATTATGCTTGATTTTTAAATAGTTTCTCCTAAAATAAAATAAAA